>PYDT01000086.1:121660-164045 GCA_004837865.1 Musa balbisiana
TTTTTTTTTTTTTTTTTTTTTTTTTTTTTTTTTTTTTTTTTTTTTTTTTTTTTTTTTTTTTTTTTTTTTTTTTTTTTTTTTTTTTTTTTTTTTTTTTTTTTTTTTTTTTTTTTTTTTTTTTTTTTTTTTTTTTTTTTTTTTTTTTTTTTTTTTTTTTTTTTTTTTTTTTTTTTTTTTTTTTTTTTTTTTTTTTTTTTTTTTTTTTTTTTTTTTTTTTTTTTTTTTTTTTTTTTTTTTTTTTTTTTTTTTTTTTTTTTTTTTTTTTTTTTTTTTTTTTTTTTTTTTTTTTTTTTTTTTTTTTTTTTTTTTTTTTTTTTTTTTTTTTTTTTTTTTTTTTTTTTTTTTTTTTTTTTTTTTTTTTTTTTTTTTTTTTTTTTTTTTTTTTTTTTTTTTTTTTTTTTTTTTTTTTTTTTTTTTTTTTTTTTTTTTTTTTTTTTTTTTTTTTTTTTTTTTTTTTTTTTTTTTTTTTTTTTTTTTTTTTTTTTTTTTTTTTTTTTTTTTTTTTTTTTTTTTTTTTTTTTTTTTTTTTTTTTTTTTTTTTTTTTTTTTTTTTTTTTTTTTTTTTTTTTTTTTTTTTTTTTTTTTTTTTTTTTTTTTTTTTTTTTTTTTTTTTTTTTTTTTTTTTTTTCCATTTTCTCAGAGCCACTGTGGGCATTTTCTTATACCCTTATTAGTCCCCCTTAGAACGAGTTGAAAAGAAAGAAAAAGAAATTTCGAATAGGGGCAATACATGTTGCCAGAAGGCACAGTTTTTTTTTTTCGGACTTCACTTTGTTATGTTAAAAATGAAGAAGGAAAAAATCAGACCTGAACACTAAGGGCAAAAATTCAGAATAGGAGCTTCGCCACGATGGGAGGAAGCCCCTCTACAGTTCCAAAAATTAAGCATTGGTTCATAATAATTAATTTTGTTCTTTAGCCATTGCTATCAAAGAGGCTATAGCCGGAGATGACATCAAATCATTCGATATAAAACCTTTTATCATTCCTCCTCTACATAATCCTGTAGTCCCTATACACCATGGCTCATTGTTCTTAGGATCATAACAAACAATAAACTGTAATGCATTATACATATATATTTTATGCGAGAATTAACTTAAAAATTATTAAAATACATGTCTCTCAAATATTATCGATAAATTGAAATGGTTAAATTTGAGCTTGTAGAAAAGATAACCCAAATGAAATTTCAAATATTAACTTTCATCCGTGAAAAGCATTATTATAACAATCGATTCTCTGTTTTCTTAAAAAGTAGGTTCGATATAACTATTACCACAAAAAATATAGTTTGTCATTGTATTACATAATTGTTCCAATATAATATATTATTTTTTAATATTATTTATTTATATAGTCTATTACCAAAAATTAAAAATTCAGGTTAGAATTCCAATTCCACTACAAAAGTAGACCAACACACAAAATCCTTACTCCATTATATTAAAACAATATTCTAAGCTCTTATATTTTAATGATGAATGACTTGGCAGGATAGTTCAAATGAAAAAATTTTAATTTCAAGTCACTAGTTGGTAATGAGTTGAAAACAATGCATAAAATGATAATATAAATACCTTATTAGTTTCTCATGATAAACTAGCAGGAACCATTAAAATACATCATCCTGAACTCTAAGGGTTATAATCTTCGAGTAGACAAAACTAAAGTTCTTAAAATTTTTATACAATTGTGACATTTTAGATTTTAATATGTTTGACTTTTTAATTCACTCCTTTTAACAATACATTATTAAAATTTATCTTTTTTAGGACTTGAGTAAAAGAATTAACATAAAAGAAAAGATAAATAATTGTAAATATTTTAAGGTTTATTATCCATAAATACAATATTAAGAACATCATATTTTGATTTAAATTATTATGAGATAATATATGTTTATTGTAAAATATTATTCTTCTAATATGAAAATAATCAATAGAGGACTCGAACAAGTCAAGTTGATAATCAATATATCCATATTTTAATATTTTTAACATGTACGAAGAGGAACATCAACTATATTCCTAAACAAAGTGAATAAGATATTATTCAAATATAAAATTTTAATAGTGAGAATTTTCAATCAATATTTAGATTTTAACATATTACAAGAATACTAAATTGACAACATAAATAATTAAGTTGGGACTCTTTTCAAATAAGAATTCTATGCGATGAGAGTTTTACACCATGTTTTATATACTTCATCTCAAGAAGAGCATAACATATTTAACTACTATAGTATTAATTATTAATTCACAAAGTAAACTTTAATTCCTCTCTTAGTTACTTTTATGTACTTGAAAGATATGAAATATTTTTTTTTAATTTAAATCTTAATAGTGTTATATAAACTATAAGTATCATGTCAAAAAGATGATAATAAAATATTTACTTTATGAATATAACAAGCATAGTTTATAAATTGTATGATGTCACGATTCTTTATTCAACTTTTATACATTCACTTCTGGATTTATGCAGGATTAATACTTACGAAAATTGCTATATGCAATGAAGATTTCAGTTTACATGAAAAGTGTCAAAATAATATAGCCTCATGCAAAAAACAATGACTCAATCTTTATATTACCTCAATCTTGTGATGAATAATTCATCTATCTATACATTTCTCCAATAATACAAAATTTATTTTTTTTACGAATAATGAAATATTAGTCCATCACGTTTCGAAGACAACTTCTTATTGGCCTAACAATCTTCCTTATTTTAACGACAATGTAATTTTTTGCACGAGAATATAAAGAGATTACTCCAACATCATCTTGAGAATTAGAATAGTTGGCTAAAATCTTATATTAGTAATAATATAGTTTCACTTGCTTAAGATATTTGGAATAATATACGATCATGCATTATGCATTTTTGATGTTAAAACTTATGATTAATAATACAAAGTTCACTTCAATGTGGTCAAACAAAAATAATTGGTTTGTGTAAATTTGTCTAGTTTCTTTAATGCCATCAAGAAAGCTTTCTTTTTTTTTTTTTTTTTTTTTTTTTTTTTTTTTTTTTTTTTTTTTTTTTTTTTTTTTTTTTTTTTTTTTTTTTTTTTTTTTTTTTTTTTTTTTTTTTTTTTTTTTTTTTTTTTTTTTTTTTTTTTTTTTTTTTTTTTTTTTTTTTTTTTTTTTTTTTTTTTTTTTTTTTTTTTTTTTTTTTTTTTTTTTTTTTTTTTTTTTTTTTTTTTTTTTTTTTTTTTTTTTTTTTTTTTTTTTTTTTTTTTTTTTTTTTTTTTTTTTTTTTTTTTTTTTTTTTTTTTTTTTTTTTTTTTTTTTTTTTTTTTTTTTTTTTTTTTTTTTTTTTTTTTTTTTTTTTTTTTTTTTTTTTTTTTTTTTTTTTTTTTTTTTTTTTTTTTTTTTTTTTTTTTTTTTTTTTTTTTTTTTTTTTTTTTTTTTTTTTTTTTTTTTTTTTTTTTTTTTTTTTTTTTTTTTTTTTTTTTTTTTTTTTTTTTTTTTTTTTTTTTTTTTTTTTTTTTTTTTTTTTTTTTTTTTTTTTTTTTTTTTTTTTTTTTTTTTTTTTTTTTTTTTTTTTTTTTTTTTTTTTTTTTTTTTTTTTTTTTTTTTTTTTTTTTTTTTTTTTTTTTTTTTTTTTTTTTTTTTTTTTTTTTTTTTTTTTTTTTTTTTTTTTTTTTTTTTTTTTTTTTTTTTTTTTTTTTTTTTTTTTTTTTTTTTTTTTTTTTTTTTTTTTTTTTTTTTTTTTTTTTTTTTTTTTTTTTTTTTTTTTTTTTTTTTTTTTTTTTTTTTTTTTTTTTTTTTTTTTTTTTTTTTTTTTTTTTTTTTTTTTTTTTTTTTTTTTTTTTTTTTTTTTTTTTTTTTTTTTTTTTTTTTTTTTTTTTTTTTTTTTTTTTTTTTTTTTTTTTTTTTTTTTTTTTTTTTTTTTTTTTTTTTTTTTTTTTTTTTTTTTTTTTTTTTTTTTTTTTTTTTTTTTTTTTTTTTTTTTTTTTTTTTTTTTTTTTTTTTTTTTTTTTTTTTTTTTTTTTTAACTAATTATGCTATATTATTCAACATTTTAGATAATATCATATGATTATTAAAATTTAGAACTTCTTTCAAAATATTTTACTAACATGAATTACTTTTATTTTTTAGTCATTGCTATCAAAAGGGTGATAGTTGGGGATGAGATTAGATCTATTGATAAGAAACGTTAATAAATCCTCCGCTTTATAATCCAGTACACCTTACATCTCCTTGAGCTAATTTTTTCTAATATCATAAAAAAAAAATTTAATGCATTATGCATTATCATTATCATAATATGTGATGAATAAAAATGATAAAATAAAAGTCTCTAATACTATCGATAAAATTGATATGGTTAGATGTCAACGTGAGGAAAAAATTACCCAAATGAAATTATAAAATATCAATTTTGAGCAGTTATAGATTGTCTATAATCATGACAAGTATTATTATATCAAAGAATACTCTGTTTCTATTTCTAGAAATAGAAACATCCAAGTTTATAAGGAAAGAAGTTTTGACCTCACTATTACCACATGAAATCAAATTATATCATTATATTGCAGAAATTTTCAACAAGACGGATATTTTTTCGTTATTTATTAAATTATATAGTTTATTATTGTAAATGTTAAATTTTTGTAATCGGGGTAGATTTTCAATTTCCTCTACAAATGCAAACCAATGTACATAACACTAACTCTATTAAAGTACAATTATATTATTAGCTACTAGGTTTTGAAAATGAATAACGTAGTCGTTAGTTAAACGAACAACTCTCAGTTCATGTCTTTAGCATTTACCAAGTTGAAACATTTCTATAAAAAGAAACTCTCAATATATTATAATTTACCTATAATAAAATAATCTTGGAGCATTAGAATTTGCTCATCTTGAAATTAAAGTGATTGTAATGTCAATGTTGGCAAAACAAATATTTAAGATATTTTTATAAAATATCAAATTTGTCTTCTTAGATTTTCATTATGTTTGACTTTTTAGTTCACACATTTATACAATTGATTATTAAAATTCATATTTGTTATATAGCATGAGGGAAACAAATTAACAAAAAATGAAAGGTATTTTTTTTACAAATATTTCAAACTTTGCCATACTTGTTTAAAATCATGAAAACATAATATTATTACTCAAATTATCATGATATACTTAATTTTTATTAAAATGTTTTGTGCTGTTGATATAAAATAATGAACAAACATCTCCAATAAGTCAAATTGACAATAATTTCATCCACATTTTGATATTTTTAACTTGTACGAAGAGGATCATCAATTAGGTTCATGGAGAAGGTGAACTAGATATTATTCAAATCATAATTTCTAAGAGTGAGAATTTTTGCATCATGTTTAGATTTTCAGAAATTATAAGAAAGTTGATCGTCAAAAAAATTAAGTTGGTTTTATTTTCAAATAAGATTTCTATGTGTGGAGTTTAGAACCATGCCTCGTGTAATTGATCCCAAAAAGAACATAAAGTATTGGATGACTAAAGGATTACTAGCCAATTTGCAAAAGAGATGCTTATTCCTCTCTCAATTATATTTATGCATTTGAAGGATACGGAATAGATTTTTTTCAACTTACCATACGACAATCTTAGATTGTTACATAAAGTATAAGCATTATGTTAAAAGATGACATTATTTCAATAAAATATTTTATTAATAAATATAACAAGCATAGTGTATAAGGTCATAATTCTTATTTAATTTATATACATTTTACTTCTACGATAAGATATGTTATTGCATACAAAGAAAGTTACAATATACAATGAAGATTTCAGTTTCTAGACAATTTAAAAACCGTATGCATAACGTTTAATTGATCCTAATCTTTAAAGCAACTCGCTCTTGGTTCGAACAATTCATCCATCAAGATATATTACTTCAATATTTTAATTTTTTTTACAAATAATCAAGTGGTGGCCCATTATGTTTCTAAGACAACTTCTCATTAGCCTAATCGTCTTCCTCCTCTTAACGATAATGCAATTTTTCCCGGTAGCGTCTGATGAGCTTGCACCAACATCGTCTTCAGCATTAGAAGAGTTAGCAAAAATCTTAGGTTAGTAATAGTTATTATTTATTTGTTTATAGTATTTGAAATAGCGTATGATCCAGCATTATTGTAGTTTTGATATTAAAACTAATGATAAATACCACTAAGTTCTACTAAATGTAGACCATATAGGAAATATGTTACTGAATAGTTATCTTTAATTCTTTCATGCAAATCTAAAAGCTTATTTCTTTTACTAATTTTGCTATATTCAACATAGTTTTTATTCTTCGGTATGCTTGTTAAAATTTAGATCTGATTTCAAAATATTTTACTAATTGAATTAATTTTGTTCTTTAGCCATTGCTATCAAGGAGGCTATAGCCGGGATGACATCAAATCATTCGATATAAAACCTTTTATCATTCCTCCTCTACATAATCCTGTAGTCCCTATACACCTATAGGCTCATTGTCTTAGTATCATAAATAATAAACTGTAATGCATTATGCATTTCATTATTTTACTTCGAGATGAACTTAAAAATTATTAAAATACATGTCTCTCAAATATTATCGATAAAATTGAAATGGTTAAATATGAGCTTATAGAAAAGATAACCCAAATGAAATTTCAAATATTAACTTTCATCCGTGAAAAGCATTATTATAACAATCGATTCTCTATTTTCTTGAAACGAATGTTCGATATAACTATTACCACAAAAAATATAGTTCTGTCATTATATTACATAATTGTTCCAATATAATGTATTATTTTTTAATATTATTTATTTATATAGTCTATTACCATAAATTGAAAATTCGGGTTAGAATTCTAATTTCCACTACAAAAGTAGACCAACACACAAAATCCTCACTCCATTATATTATAATATTCTAAGCTCTTATATTTTAATGATGAATAACTTGCATGATAGTTAAATGAAAAAATTTTAATTTCAAGTCACTAGTTGGTAATGAGTTGAAACATTTCTATAAAAAGAGGTTTTTTTTTTTTTTTTTTTTTTTTTTTTTTTTTTTTTTTTTTTTTTTTTTTTTTTTTTTTTTTTTTTTTTTTTTTTTTTTTTTTTTTTTTTTTTTTTTTTTTTTTTTTTTTTTTTTTTTTTTTTTTTTTTTTTTTTTTTTTTTTTTTTTTTTTTTTTTTTTTTTTTTTTTTTTTTTTTTTTTTTTTTTTTTTTTTTTTTTTTTTTTTTTTTTTTTTTTTTTTTTTTTTTTTTTTTTTTTTTTTTTTTTTTTTTTTTTTTTTTTTTTTTTTTTTTTTTTTTTTTTTTTTTTTTTTTTTTTTTTTTTTTTTTTTTTTTTTTTTTTTTTTTTTTTTTTTTTTTTTTTTTTTTTTTTTTTTTTTTTTTTTTTTTTTTTTTTTTTTTTTTTTTTTTTTTTTTTTTTTTTTTTTTTTTTTTTTTTTTTTTTTTTTTTTTTTTTTTTTTTTTTTTTTTTTTTTTTTTTTTTTTTTTTTTTTTTTTTTTTTTTTTTTTTTTTTTTTTTTTTTTTTTTTTTTTTTTTTTTTTTTTTTTTTTTTTTTTTTTTTTTTTTTTTTTTTTTTTTTTTTTTTTTTTTTTTTTTTTTTTTTTTTTTTTTTTTTTTTTTTTTTTTTTTTTTTTTTTTTTTTTTTTTTTTTTTTTTTTTTTTTTTTTTTTTTTTTTTTTTTTTTTTTTTTTTTTTTTTTTTTTTTTTTTTTTTTTTTTTTTTTTTTTTTTTTTTTTTTTTTTTTTTTTTTTTTTTTTTTTTTTTTTTTTTTTTTTTTTTTTTTTTTTTTTTTTTTTTTTTTTTTTTTTTTTTTTTTTTTTTTTTTTTTTTTTTTTTTTTTTTTTTTTTTTTTTTTTTTTTTTTTTTTTTTTTTTTTTTTTTTTTTTTTTTTTACAAATATTCTAAGCTCTTATATTTTAATGATGAATAACTTGCATGATAGTTAAATGAAAAAATTTTAATTTCAAGTCACTAGTTGGTAATGAGTTGAAACATTGCTATAAAAAGAGGGTATAAATATCTTATTAGTTGCTCATGATAAACTAGCATTGGACCATTAAAATACACTCATCCTGAACTCTAAGTGGTTATAATCTTTGAGTAGGCAAAACTAAAGTTTTGTAAAATTTTTATACAATTGTGACATTTTAGATTTTTAATATGTTTGACTTTTTAATTCACTCCTTTAACAATACATTATTAAAATTTATCTTTTTTAGGATTTGAGTAAAAGAATTAACATAAAAGCAAAGATAAATAATTGCAAATATTTTCAGGTTTATTATCCATAAATACAATATTGATAACATCATATTTTGATTTAAATTATCATGAGATAATATATGTTTATTTTAAAATATTATTCTTCTGATATGAAATAATCAACAAAGGACTCGAACAAGTCAAGTTGATAATCAATATATCCATATTTTAATATTTTTAACATGTACGAAGAGGATCATCAACTATATTTATAAACAAGATGAACAAGATATTATTCAAATATAAAATATTAATAGTGAGAATTTTCAATCAATATTTAGATTTTAACATATTACAAGAATACTAAATTGACAGCATAAATAATTAAGTTGGGAATCTTTACAAATAAGAATTCTATGCATGGAAAGTTTTACACCATGCTTTATATACTTCATCTCAAGAAGAGCATAACATATTTAACTACTATGGTATTAATTATTAATTCACAAAGTAAACTTTAATTCCTCTCTTAGTTACTTTTATGCACTTGAAAGATATGAATTTTTTTTTTAAAATTTAAATCTTAATAGTGTTATATAAACTGTAAGTATCATGTCAAAAGATGATAATAAAATATTTACTTTATGGATATAACAAGCATAGTTTATAAATTGCATGATGTCACAATTCTTTATTCAACTTTTATACATTTCACTTCTTCCATTTTATACATTATTAGATACTACGGAAGTTGCTATATGCAATGAAGATTTCAGTTTACATGAAAAGTATTAAAATAATATAGCCTTATGCATTTTTTTTTTTTTTTTTTTTTTTTTTTTTTTTTTTTTTTTTTTTTTTTTTTTTTTTTTTTTTTTTTTTTTTTTTTTTTTTTTTTTTTTTTTTTTTTTTTTTTTTTTTTTTTTTTTTTTTTTTTTTTTTTTTTTTTTTTTTTTTTTTTTTTTTTTTTTTTTTTTTTTTTTTTTTTTTTTTTTTTTTTTTTTTTTTTTTTTTTTTTTTTTTTTTTTTTTTTTTTTTTTTTTTTTTTTTTTTTTTTTTTTTTTTTTTTTTTTTTTTTTTTTTTTTTTTTTTTTTTTTTTTTTTTTTTTTTTTTTTTTTTTTTTTTTTTTTTTTTTTTTTTTTTTTTTTTTTTTTTTTTTTTTTTTTTTTTTTTTTTTTTTTTTTTTTTTTTTTTTTTTTTTTTTTTTTTTTTTTTTTTTTTTTTTTTTTTTTTTTTTTTTTTTTTTTTTTTTTTTTTTTTTTTTTTTTTTTTTTTTTTTTTTTTTTTTTTTTTTTTTTTTTTTTTTTTTTTTTTTTTTTTTTTTTTTTTTTTTTTTTTTTTTTTTTTTTTTTTTTTTTTTTTTTTTTTTTTTTTTTTTTTTTTTTTTTTTTTTTTTTTTTTTTTTTTTTTTTTTTTTTTTTTTTTTTTTTTTTTTTTTTTTTTTTTTTTTTTTTTTTTTTTTTTTTTTTTTTTTTTTTTTTTTTTTTTTTTTTTTTTTTTTTTTTTTTTTTTTTTTTTTTTTTTTTTTTTTTTTTTTTTTTTTTTTTTTTTTTTTTTTTTTTTTTTTTTTTTTTTTTTTTTTTTTTTTTTTTTTTTTTTTTTTTTTTTTTTTTTTTTTTTTTTTTTTTTTTTTTTTTTTTTTTTTTTTTTTTTTTTTTTTTTTTTTTTTTTTTTTTTTTTTTTTTTTTTTTTTTTTTTTTTTTTTTTTTTTTTTTTTTTTTTTTTTTTTTTTTTTTTTTTTTTTTTTTTTTTTTTTTTTTTTTTTTTTTTTTTTTTTTTTTTTTTTTTTTTTTTTTTTTTTTTTTTTTTTTTTTTTTTTTTTTTTTTTTTTTTTTTTTTTTTTTTTTTTTTTTTTTTTTTTTTTTTTTTTTTTTTTTTTTTTTTTTTTTTTTTTTTTTTTTTTTTTTTTACGAATAATGAAATGTTAGTCCATCACGTTTTGAAGACAACTTCTTATTGGCCTAACGATCTTCCTTCTTTTAACGATAATTCAATTTTTTGCATGAGCATATAAAGAGATTACTCCAACATCATCTTGAGAATTAGAATAGTTGGCTAAAATCTTATATTAGTAATAATATAGTTTCACTTGCTTAAGATATTTGGAATAATATACGATCATGCATTATGCATTTTTGATGTTAAAACTTATGATTAATAACACAAAGTTCACTTCAATGTGGAAAGCAAAAAATTAGTGGTTTGTGTAAATTTGTCTAGTTTCTTTAATGCCATCAAGATAGCTTTTTTTTAAACTAATTATGCTATATTATTCAACATTTTAGATAATATCATATGATTATTAAAATTTAGATCTTCTTTCAAAATATTTTACTAACATGAATTACTTTTATTTTTTAGTCATTGCTATCAAAAGGGTGATAGTTGGGGATGAGATCAGATTTATTGATACTAAACTTAATAAAACCTCCCATTTATAATCCAGTACACCTTACATCTCGTGAGCTAATTTTTTCTAATATCATAAAAAATAAATTTTAATGCATTATGCATTATCATTTTCATAATATGTGATGAATAAAAAATAATAAAATAAAAGTCTCTAATACTATCGATAAAATTGATATGGTTAGATGTCAACGTGAGGAAAAAATTACCCAATTGAAATTATTCATATCAATTTTGAGCAGTTATAGATTGTCTATAATCATGACAAGTATTATTATATCAAAGAATACTCTCTTTCTATTTCTAGAAATAGAAACATCCAAGTTTATAAGAAAAGAAGTTTTGACATCACTATTACCACATGAAATCAAGTTATATCATTATGTTGCAGAAATTTTCCAACAAGATGGATATTTTTTTCATTATTATTAAATTATATAGTTTATTATTGTAAATGTTAAATTTTTGTATTAGGGGTAGATTTTCAATTTCCTCTACAAATGCAAACCAATGTACATAACACTAACTCTATTAAAGTACAATTATATTATTAGCTACTAGGTTTTGAAAATGAATAACATAGTAATTAGTTAAATGAACAAACTCTCAGTTCGTGTCATTAGCATTTACCAAGTTGAAACATTTCTATAAAAAGAAACTCTCAATACATTATAATTTACCTATAATAAAATAATCTTAGAGCATTAGAATTTGCTCATCTTGAAATTAAAGTGATTGTAATGTCAATGTTGGCAAAACAAAAATTTAAGATATTTTTATAAAATATCAAATTTGTTTTCTTAGATTTTCATTATGTTTGACTTTTTAGTTCACACCATTATACAATTGATTATTAAAATTCATCTTTGTTATTTAGCACGAGGGAAACAAATTAACAAAAAATGAAAGATATTTTTTTTTTAATTTTTTTTTTTTTTTTTTTTTTTTTTTTTTTTTTTTTTTTTTTTTTTTTTTTTTTTTTTTTTTTTTTTTTTTTTTTTTTTTTTTTTATAAATGTTTTGTGCTTTTGATATAAAATAATGAACAAACATCTCCAATAAGTCAAATTGACAATAATTTCATCCACATTTTGATATTTTTAACTTGTATGAAGAGGATCATCAACTAGGTTCATGGAGAAGGTGAACTAGATATTATTAAAATTCATCTTG
Organism: Musa balbisiana; assembly: GCA_004837865.1. NCBI lineage: Eukaryota > Viridiplantae > Streptophyta > Magnoliopsida > Zingiberales > Musaceae > Musa > Musa balbisiana. The sequence continues at coordinate 133,448 of PYDT01000086.1, forward strand.
TATTTAGCACGAGGGAAACAAATTAACAAAAAATGAAAGATATTTTTATAAAATATCAAATTTGTTTTCTTAGATTTTCATTATGTTTGACTTTTTAGTTCACACCTTTATACAATTGATTATTAAAATTCATCTTTGTTATTTAGCACGAGGGAAACAAATTAACAAAAAATGAAAGATATTTTTATAAAATATCAAATTTGTTTTCTTAGATTTTCATTATGTTTGACTTTTTAGTTCACACCTTTATACAATTGATTATTAAAATTCATCTTTGTTATTTAGCACGAGGGAAACAAATTAACAAAAAATGAAAGATATTTTTATAAAATATCAAATTTGTCTTCTTAGATTTTCATTATGTTTGACTTTTTAGTTCACACCATTATACAATTGATTATTAAAATTCATCTTTGTTATTTAGCACGAGGGAAACAAATTAACAAAAAATGAAAGATATTTTTATAAAATATCAAATTTGTTTTCTTAGATTTTCATTATGTTTGACTTTTTAGTTCACACCATTATACAATTGATTATTAAAATTCATCTTTGTTATTTAGCACGAGGGAAACAAATTAACAAAAAATGAAAGATATTTTTTACAAATAATCAAGTGGTGGCCCATCATGTTTCTAAGACAACTTCTCATTAGCCTAATGGTCTTCCTCCTCTTAACGACAATGCAATTTTTCTCGGTAGCGTCTGATGAGCTTGCACCAACATCGTCTTCAGCATTAGAAGAGTTGGCAAAAAAAATTTAAGATATTTTTATAAAATATCAAATTTGTTTTCTTAGATTTTCATTATGTTTGACTTTTTAGTTCACACCTTTATACAATTGATTATTAAAATTCATCTTTGTTATTTAGCACGAGGGAAACAAATTAACAAAAAATGAAAGATATTTTTATAAAATATCAAATTTGTTTTCTTAGATTTTCATTATGTTTGACTTTTTAGTTCACACCATTATACAATTGATTATTAAAATTTAGATCTTATTTCAAAATATTTTACTAATTGAATTAATTTTGTTCTTTAGCCATTGCTATCAAAGAGGCTATAGCTGGGGATGACATCAAATCATTCGATATAAAACCTTTTATCATTCCTCCTCTACATAATCCTGTAGTCCCTATACACCTATAGACTCATTGTCTTAGTATCATAAACAATAAACTGTAATGCATTATGCATTTCATTATTTTACTTCGAGATGAACTTAAAAATTATTAAAATACATGTCTCCCAAATATATATATATATATATATATATATATATATATATATATATATATATATATATATATATATATATATATATATATATATATATATATATATATATATATATATATATATATATATATATATATATATATATATATATATATATATATATATATATATATATATATATATATATATATATATATATATATATATATATATATATATATATATATATATATATATATATATATATATATATATATATATATATATATATATATATATATATATATATATATATATATATATATATATATATATATATATATATATATATATATATATATATATATATATATATATATATATATATATATATATATATATATATATATATATATATATATATATATATATATATATATATATATATATATATATATATATATATATATATATATATATATATATATATATATATATATATATATATATATATATATATATATATATATATATATATATATATATATATATATATATATATATATATATATATATATATATATATATATATATATATATATATATATATATATATATATATATATATATATATATATATATATATATATATATATATATATATATATATATATATATATATATATATATATATATATATATATATATATATATATATATATATATATATATATATATATATATATATATATATATATATATATATATATATATATATATATATATATATATATATATATATATATATATATATATATATATATATATATATATATATATATATATATATATATATATATATATATATATATATATATATATATATATATATATATATATATATATATATATATATATATATATATATATATATATATATATATATATATATATATATATATATATATATATATATATATATATATATATATATATATATATATATATATATATATATATATATATATATATATATATATATATATATATATATATATATATATATATATATATATATATATATATATATATATATATATATATATATATATATATATATATATATATATATATATATATATATATATATATATATATATATATATATATATATATATATATATATATATATATATATATATATATATATATATATATATATATATATATATATATATATATATATATATATATATATATATATATATATATATATATATATATATATATATATATATATATATATATATATATATATATATATATATATATATATATATATATATATATATATATATATATATATATATATATATATATATATATATATATATATATATATATATATATATATATATATATATATATATATATATATATATATATATATATATATATATATATATATATATATATATATATATATATATATATATATATATATATATATATATATATATATATATATATATATATATATATATATATATATATATATATATATATATATATATATATATATATATATATATATATATATATATATATATATATATATATATATATATATATATATATATATATATATATATATATATATATATATATATATATATATATATATATATATATATATATATATATATATATATATATATATATATATATATATATATATATATATATATATATATATATATATATATATATATATATATATATATATATATATATATATATATATATATATATATATATATATATATATATATATATATATATATATATATATATATATATATATATATATATATATATATATATATATATATATATATATATATATATATATATATATATATATATATATATATATATATATATATATATATATATATATATATATATATATATATATATATATATATATATATATATATATATATATATATATATATATATATATATATATATATATATATATATATATATATATATATTATTTTAAAATATTATTCTTCTGATATGAAATAATCAACAAAGGACTCGAACAAGTCAAGTTGATAATCAATATATCCATATTTTAATATTTTTAACATGTACGAAGAGGATCATCAACTATATTCCTGAACAAGGTGAACAAGATATTATTCAAAAATAAAATTTTAATAGTGAGAATTTTAATCAATATTTATATTTTAACATTACAAGAATACTAAATTGACAGCATAAATAATGAAGTAGGACTCTTTTCAAATAAGAATTATAGCGAGGAGAGTTTTACACCATGCTTTATATACTTCATCTCAAGAAGAGCATAACATATTTAACTACTATAGTATTAATTATTAATCACAAAATAAACTTTAATTCCTCTCTTAGTTACTTTTATGCAATTGAAAGATATTAAATATTTTTTTTAAATTTAAATCTTAATAGTGTTAAATAAACTGTAAGTTTAATGTCAAAAGATGATAATAAAATATTTACTTTATGGATATAACAAGCATAGTTTATAAATTGTATGATGTCACGACTCTTATTCAACTTTTATACATTTCACTTCTTCCATTTTATACATTATTAGATACTACGACAGTTTGCTATATGCAATGAATATTTCAGTTTACATGAAAAGTGTTTAAAATAATATAGCCTTATGCATAAAATTCAATTGACCCTAATATTTATATTACCTCATCTTGTGATGAATAATTCATCCATCTACACATTAATTCAATACTACAAAATTTATTTTTTTTACGAATAACGAAATGTTAGTCCATCACGTTTTGAAGACAACTTCTTTTTGGCCTAACGATCTTCCTTCTTTAACGACCAATGCAATTTTTTATATAGCATATAAAGAGATTACTCCAACATCATCTTGAGAATAGAATAGTTGGCTAAAATATTATATTAGTACTAATATAGTTTTATTTGCTAAGATATTTGGAATAATATACGATCATGCAGTATGCATTTTTGAAGGTAAAACTTATGATTAATAACACAAAGTTTACTTCAATATGGACAACAAAAATAAGTAGTTGTGTAAATTTGTCTAGCTTCTTTAATGCCTCAAGATAGCTTTTTTTTAAATCTAATTATGCTATAATATTTAACATTTTAGATAATATCATATGATTATTAAAATTTAGAACTTCTTCATAATATTTACTAACTGAATTACTTTATTTTTAGTCGTTGCTATCAAAAGGTGATAGTTGGGGATGAGATCAGATCTATTGATAATAAACCTTTAATCAAACCTCTCATTAGGAATCCAATACAAGTTACATCTCCTTGAGCGAATTTTTTCTAATATCATAAAAAATAAATTTTAATGCATTATGCATTATCATTATCATAATATGTGATGAATAAAAAATGATAAAATAAAAGTCTCTAATACTATCGATAACATTGATATGGTTAGATGTCAACGTGAGGAAAAAATTACCCAAATGAAATTATAAATATCAATTTTGAGCAGTTATAGATTGTCTATTATCATGATAAGTATTATTTTATCAAATAATACTCTCTTTTTATTTCTAGAAATAGAAATATCCAAGTTTATAAGAAATGAAGTTTTGACATCACTATTACCACATGAAATCAAGTTATTTCATTATGTTACGGAAATTTTCCAACAAGACGGATATTTTTTTGTTGTTATTATTAAATTATATAGTTTATTATTATAAATGTGAAAGTTTTGTCATAGGGGTAGATATTCAATTTCGTCTACAAATGCAAACCAATATACATACACTAACTCTATTAAAGTACAATTATATTATTAGCTACTAGGTTTTGAAAATGAATAACGTAGTCACTAGTTAAATGAACAAACTCTTCGTTCATGTTACTAACATTTACCAAGTTGAAGCATTTCTATAAAAAGAAACTCTCATTACATTATAATTTACCTATAATAAAATAATCTTAGAGCATTAGAATTGCTCATCTTGAAATTAAAGTGATTGTTGTTAGGATCAAGAGCACTAAGAGGGGGGAGGTGAATTAGTGCAGCGGAAAACTTTTGACGATTAAAACGACGTTCGTACGATAAGAACGATTTCAGTATGAAAGTCGATTCGGAAATTGCTTTAACTTAAGATCAAGCAAAGTGCAGTTAAAGTAAAGCTATGGAAGTAATTGCAGTTAAGATAGAGAACAAAATGTAAATGCAAACCGAGATTTAGAGTGGTTCGGTCAATCTTGACCTACATCCACTTTTGGCTTCCTCCTCCGATGAGGTCACCGAGGTCCACTAGAGGCCTTCCTTCAATAGGCGAAGGCCAACCACCCTTTTACAGTTTCACTCCTTTTGACGGGCTTAGGAGACAACCTTACAGATTTTTCACTCCTCTTGAATGATCAAAACTTTGAAGAAAAGAGGGAGAAGAATTCTAGCCTTTACAACACTTTTAAGCTCTCAAATCTCAGAATAAATGCTAAGTTTCGTTGCCCCTTTCATGCATGAAAGGTTGGGGTTATATAGGCCCCAAACTGATTTGAATTTGGAGCTCAAAAATGTCATATCCCATGTTTCGGGGTCCTGGCGGTACTACCGCCATAAATTGGGCGGTACTACCGCCTGACAAAGCTCGGAGACCGAGCTCGGACGGTACCACCGCCTGTCAGGGGCGGTGCTAACGCCACAGTCTCACTCGGAGGACTGAGCCCAGGCGGTGCCACACACCTGGACAGGGCGGTTGGCTACCGACCCACCCAGTCTCACTCGGAGACTGAGCCCAGGCGTTGCCACCGCTGACGGGGCGGTGCTACCGGCCCAGTCTCACTCCGAGATTGAGCCTAGGCGGTGCCACCGCCGACAGGGGCGGTGCCACCGCCCAGCCTCACTCGAGCTCGGCAGCTAGGCCGGTGCCATCGTCGACCCAAGCGGTGCACCGCCAGCCAGGGGAATTTGGGTCCGAATGGGCTGATCATTCGGGCCCAATTTGGGTCTGTCAAGGGCCCAATTGCCCCAGATTAAGTTAATGGGATCACCTCCCATTTCTAACTTAATCATCATGCTACTCGATATTTTTCAAGACATTTACTACAACTTGCTCCGGTGCGTCAATCGCTTCTTCCGTCGCGCTTCCGGCAAACTTCCGGCGATCATCCGATGAACCCTCGGCGATGCTCCGGCGGACTTCTAGCAAACTCCTGGACCTTGCGCCGATCCATTGGCGAGTTCTGATGAGCTTCTTTGACAAGCTCCTGGACTTCTCGGATTTGTTCCCGCAGAACCTCCGATGACCGTCCGGACTTCTGTCGAACTCTCGAACCCCCACGTGATCATAGTCTTGACTTCGGCGCAACTCCTGCTGCATGCTTACTTTCATGTAGTTAATCCTGCCACTTATCTCAACATATGGATTAGATAACAAATGATAATTGACTTCATCATCAAAATCCGAGATTCAACACATCTCCACCCCTTTTTGATGAGACAATCACTTGATAAACGGAGTTAACTTTAATCCCCATATCTATATGCCATACTCAAGATAAGTCATTCTTGAATTCCAAAGAAGCCTTTTGAATTCAAGAGACATAGGGATAGTTCAAGAATTGTTTAACCTTATCAATACTTCCCATCATGATTCCTATCGATGATGTACTCTCTGAAATGATGTCAAGGCTTTGACATCATTTCAAGTTTAAATTTTAAAATCTCATGATGTAATGGGTAGCAATTCATCATATGTAAGATAATCAACATGAAAATTAACGATGCCAAGTTCTTGTATCTTAACATCATGCAAATATTTCAAAGTGTTTAGCAATCATAGCATTCTATTATCAATTTACCATTCATTTCGATGTAAGCCGTTTTTTAACATAATTCAAATTCAAATATGGCCCTCATAGCATCAATTCATATATTTCGCTCCCTTTTTCATCAACAAAAGGGAACGTAATACGCCAAATTTTAAACACAAGTGAGTGATAGGTAATTTTTCAACAATGATTGATAAGATACCAATTAATACAAACATCTACGTCAAGATTTTTCAAATCACCACGCTTCATTTTGTACAGGATCAAGATATGTATGGAATCAAGTGGTATCCTTAGCAAGTAAAAAATCTTCCTTTTTCCGAGGAAATTTAAGAAGAATCATTTTACAATCCATTTCTTTCCTCGAAAATATATTTTTCACTTTATATCCTATGAAAGATGTAGTTGCTAATTGATTCCACTATGTCAAAAATCATGGATGATCAAACTTATATGACATATGCTTCTTACGTTCGGGAAGAGATAAGATATCAAGAAATCCAAAAATAAAATTTAACACGTTCAGGCATTCGACAGTTTTGCTATAGAATTTTCCAATAGAATCATGAGGAGATAAAACATGCTCATTATCTAAATTTTTTATATCCAAACAACATAATTTCCAAAAAACATGGAATCAGTAAATCATCATAAGCAATTAAGTGATTTGATTAATGAACAAGAAAGGTCCGACAATAGATTTAATGAGTTCAAGCATTCGGACACATTAACATTCCTATTCTCTTCTAATGAAATATTGTCTTCACTCAAAGGCTTGTAAAAACACTATTGATGTTTTAGTATCAATGCACTCTATAACTATATCATGATTTAGTGACATGATCTCGTATAAAGTGATTCTAATATCACATGTTATGTTCTTTAGTGTTGAATGGATTCTTTGTTAAACATATAGCACTTGTGTATCACACATTTAATGGGAATATTTTTAAGATAAACTTTATAATCTTCTAAGATGTTTTTTTCATCCACACAACTTGTCACAGCATGCCCTAGCTCAATATACTCGCTTCGGGGGTTGTTGATATGCAACCGATTTTGTTTCTTAGATGACAGGAAATAAGAGCATGTCCCAAAAATTGACATGTTCCTGATGTCTTTTTCTATCTCATACTACATCCAAGCAAATCGCATCAGGGCATAAGAAATTAAGTCAAACTTCTCGTGTTCGGATACCATAATCTAGATTTGTGGTACCTTTAAGATATCTAAGTAATCGTATTTAACCGCTTTGAGTAGATATCTTAGGGTCGATTGGAAACCTGCACAAGTCCTACACTGAACATGAATATCTGGTCTATTTGTTAGTGAGGAAAGTAAACTTTTCCTCATCATACCCCTATAAATTTTTTTGGATCGAAACTTTCTCCACTTCATCAACTTCTAATTTCGTGGAGGTGCTCTNTTTCGTATAAGTCAAGACACAAATGCCTCTAACATGTTCGCTTGTGTCATCCATAGCGACCGATTAGAAAATAAATAAACACTCCAAAAAAGTACATGCTCGAACAGCATTGACTAAATCCTTACATCCGATTCATGTAATATGAACAATTCAAAGCGATTCGATTTTTTATTTATTTGAACTTCTAATTCTAAAAACTTTTTATTCTTTTAAAGTTGAGAGGGGTTTCATTTTAAATTTCAAAGAATCAAAATTAACATCATCATCAAAATCATTTTCTTGATTTCGGAAATCTCATTGAAAACAACATGAATGGATTCTTCTATAATTAAAGTTCTTTTATTGAAGATACGAAAAGCTTTAGAAACCGAAGAATAACCAAGGAAAATTCCTTCATCGGATTTAGCATCAAATTTTCCTAAGGCATCCTTTTCATTCAAGATAAAACACTTACACCCAAAAACTTTAAAATATGAAACATTGGGTTTTTTGTTGTTCCACAACTCATAGGGAGTTTTGGTGAGTAAGGGTCTTACTAGAACTCTATTCAAATATAGCATGCAGTGTTTACGGCTTCGGCCCAAAAATATTTGGGTAGGCTATGTTCATTCAACATGGTTCTTGCCATTTCTTGTAAATTTCTATTTTTCTTCCTACTACTCCATTTGTTGAGGATTTCTTGGAGTAGAGAAGTTATGATTGTATCCATTAAATTCACAAAATTTTTAAAAATCATGGTTTTGAAATTCACCACCATGATCACTTCTAATTGACGAAATCATAGAACCCTTTTCATTTTGGACAAGTTTGCAAAACTTGGTAAAATATCTAAAGCATTCATTTTTATGTTTTAAGAAATAAGTCCATGTGTATCTACTATAGTCATCTATAATGACAAAGGCGTATTTGCTACCACCTAGACTTGATGTAAAGATAGGTCCAAACAAGTCCATATGGATCAATTGTAAGGGTCTAGAGGTACTTATTTGATTCTTAGATTTGAAACTACCCTTAATTTGTTTTCCTAATTGACAAGCATCACACACATTATCTTTGATGAACTTGATATGAGGAATTCCTCTTACAAGTTCTTTGGATGATATTTGAGTGATTAGTTTCATGCTAGCATGACCTAATCTCCTATGCCAAAGCCAAGCATCCTCATTCAAAACCGTGAAACACATTTCATTATAAAGATCATTGATGTCAATAGTGTATACGTTATTTTGTTTTAATGCAATCATAGATGTGTTTTTGTATGGTTTTTCAATGATGCAAGCATTAGATTCAAATTTGACAATATATCCTTTATCACATAATTGACTAATGCTCAAGAGGTTATGTTTTAAACCATCAACTAACAAAACATCTTCAATAAAGAAGTTGGATTTGTTACCTATGGTTCCTTTGCCAATGATTTTACCCTTGTTGTTGTCTCCAAGGTGACATAGCCTTCGTCTATGCTAGAGAGCTTAGAGAATTGAGATGGATCTCCGGTCATATGCCTTGAGCATCCACTATCAAGGTACCATCTCTTGCTCCTAGCTTGTGATGGTGTATGTTTCTACAAGAAAGGATTATTTTTAGGAACCCATTTACTTTTGGGTGCCTCAAAAACTGATCTAACTTGTTTATCATGTTGCATAGAATTGATTATGGTTCCTTTAGGAACCCAAATCAGTTTGTCCGGACTAGTTTTCTTGAATGAACATTAATAAGTTTTATGTCCATATTTGCAATAAAAGTTGCATTTGCTTTGGTGCCGAACATGTAAGATAGGGCCTTTTATGAAGGTGGTTGGATTTTGGTGAGGACTTCTCACAAATCCGATTCCACTTCTTTTAGGAATGTGACCCTTATTTGTAAGGATCATGTTCAAAGACTTGCTACCAACCTCGAATTTCTTCAAGGTGTCCTTAAGTAGCAAGTTCTCCTTTTGGAGAGTTTCTAGATCATGGCATTTTATACATGGAGCTAAACTATCATGATATTCAGATTTTAATTTATCGAAATTACAAGTAAGACTATTATGCTCCTTTTTTAGCAATTTGTATTTTCTACTAATAGTTTTGCATTCATCAAATAAGTCATGGAAGGCATTTAATAATTCATCAAATGATAAATCTGCATCAATTAAATTGGTTACCTCCTCTCCGATGGCCATTAGGGCATAGTGAGCAACTTGCTCGGTGTTGGACTCCTCTTCTTCGGACGCGCTTGAGTCATCCCATGTTGCTTTGAGCGCCTTCTTCTTTGGTGTTCTTTTCTTGACTTGGGGACATTCACTTTTGTAGTGTCCCGGTTTCTTGCATTCGTAGCAAATAACTTGGTCCTTCTTGGGTTCAAATTTATTTTTTGTGTCATTTTTAAACTTGTTTCTTTTAATAAATTTTTTAAATCTTCTTGTTAGAAGTGCCAAGTCATCGTCAAAGTCCTCATCACTTGAGTTCTCTCTCAAGTGGTCTTCTTGAGTTCTAAGTGCCATATCCTTCCTGTTCTTTGGAAGGATGTCTTCTTGCTCTTCATGAGCTTTGCAAGTCATTTCGTAGGTCATTAATGACCCGATTAATTCTTCAAGAGTGAAGTTGTTTAAATCTTTAGCCTCTTGAATAGCAGTGACTTTAGGGTCCCAACTCTTAGGAAGGGATCTTAGAATCTTATTTACGAGCTCAAAATCCGAAAAACTTTTACCGAGTCCTTTTAGACCATTGACGACATCCGTGAAACGGGTGTACATGTCGCCAATAGTCTTGCTCGGTTTCATCCGGAAAAGTTCAAATGAATGTATCAAAAGGTTGATTTTTGACTCTTTCACTCTACTTGTGCCTTCGTGAGTCACTTCGAGTGTATGCCAAATATCAAACGCGGTTTCACAAACTGAAACACGGTTGAACTCGTTTTTATCAAGGGCACAAAATAAGGCATTCATAGCCTTTGTATTAAGAGCGAAAGTCTTCTTTTCCAATTCATTCCAATCGATCATTGGAAGAGAAGACTTCGAAAATCCATTTTCGACAAGATTCCAAATTTCAAACTCCATAGAAATAAGGAAGATCCTCATTCGGGTCTTCCAATAGGTGTAGTCCGTCCCATTGAACATGGGTGGACGTGTGATAGAATGACCCTCTTGGTTTCCGACGTATGCCATCTCTCTTGGGTTTTAATCCGTTTGAGAGTTAACCCCGCTCTGATACCAATTGTTAAGATCAAGAGCACTAAGAGGGGGGGGGGGTGAATTAGTGCAGCGGAAAACTTTTGACGATTAAAACGACGTTCGTACGATAAGAACGATTTCGGTATGAAAGTCGATTCAGAAATTGTTTTAACTTAAGATCAAGCAAAGTGCAGTTAAAGTAAAGCTATGGAAGTAATTGTAGTTAAGATAGAGAACAAAATGTAAATGCAAACCGAGATTTAGAGTGGTTCGGTCAATCTTGACCTACATCCACTTTTGGCTTCCTCCTCTGATGAGGTCACCGACGTCCACTAGAGGCCTTCCTTCAATAGGCGAAGGCCAACCACCCTTTTACAGTTTCACTCCTTTTGACGGGCTTAGGAGACAACCCTTACAGATTTTTCACTCCTCTCTTGAATGATCAAAACTTTGAAGAAAAGAGGGAGAAGAACTTCTAGCATTTTAAAACACTTTTAAGCTCTCAAAATCTCAGAATAAATGCTAAGTTTCGGTGCCCTTTCATGCATGAAAGGGTGGGGTTTATATAGGCCCCAAACTGATTTGAATTTGGAGCTCAAAAATGTCATATCCTATGTTTTCGGGGTCCTGGCGGTACTACCGCCATAAATGGGCGGTACTACCGCCTGACAGAGCTCGGAGACCGAGCTCGGGCGGTACCACCGCCTGTCAGGGGCGGTGCTACCGCCCAGTCTCACTCGGAGACTGAGCCCAGGCGGTGCCACCGCTTGACAGGGGCGTTGCTACCGCCCACCCAGTCTCACTCGGAGACTGAGCCCAAGCGGTGCCACCGCCTGACAAGGGCGGTGCCACCGCCCAGCCTCACTCCGAGGCTCGGCAGCTGGGCGGTGCCACCGCCGACCCAGGCGGTGCCATCGCCAGCCAAGGAATTTGGGTCCGAATGGGCTGATCCATTCGGCCCAATTTGGGTCTGTCAAGGGCCCAATTGCCCCAAGATTAAGTTAATGGGATCACCTCCCATTTCTAACTTAATCATCATGCTAACTACGATATTTTTCAAGACATTTACTGTAACTTGCTCCGGTGCGTCTATCGCTTCTTCCGTCGAGCTTCCGGCGAACTTTCGGCGATCATCCGACGAACCCTCGGCGATGCTCCGGCGGACTTCTGGCAAACTCCTGGACTTGCGACGATCCACTTGGCGAGTTCCGATGAGCTTCTTTGGCAAGCTCCTAGACTTCTCGGATTTGTTCCCGCAGAACCTCCGATGACCGTCCGGACTTCCGTCGAACTCTCGAACCCCCAACGTGATCATAGTCTTGACTTCGGCGCAACTCCTGCTGCATGTCTTACTTTCATCGTAGTTAATCCTGCACACTTATTTCAACATATGGATTAGATAACAAATGACAATTGACTTCATCATCAAAATCCGAGATTCAATAATTGTAATGTCAATGTTGGCAAAACGAATATTCAAGATATTTTTATAAAATATCAAATTTATCTTCTTAGATTTTCATTATGTTTGACTTTTTAGTTCACACCTTTATACAATTTATTATTAAAATTCATCTTTGTTATTTAGCACGAGGGAAACAAATTAACAAAAAATGAAAGATATTTTTTTACAAATATTTCTAACTTTGCCATACTTGTTTAAAATTATGATAACATAATATTATTACTCAAATTATCATGATATACTTGATTTTTATTGAAATGTTTTGTGCTTTTGCTATAAAATAATGAACAAACATATCCAATAAGTCAAATTGACAATAATTTCATCCACATTTTGATATTTTTAACTTGTACGAAGAGGATCATCAACTAGGTTCATAGAGAAGGTGAACTAGATATTATTCAAATCATAATTTCTAAGAGTGAGAATTTTTTCATCATGCTTAGATTTTTAGAAATTACAAGAAAGTTGATCGTCAAAAAAATTAAGTTGGTTTTATTTTCAAATAAGATTCCTATGTGTGGAGTTTAGAACTATGCCTCGTGTAATTGATCCCAAAAAGAACATAAAGTATTGGATGACTAAAGGATTACTAGCCAATTTGCAAAAGAGATGCTTATTCCTCTCTCAATTATATTTATGCATTTTATGGATACGAAATAGATTTTTTTCAACTTACCATACGACAATCATAGATTGTTACATAAAGTATAAGCATTATGTTAAAGGATGACATTATTTCTATAAAATATTTTATTAATAAATATAACATGCATAGTGTATAAGGTCATAATTGTTTATTTAATTTATATACATTTTAATTCTACCATTAGATATGTCATTATAAACAAAGAAAGTTAAAATATACAATGAAGATTTCAGTTTCTAGACGACCATGGTCAATTTCAAAAAATTAAAACTTACGCATAACGTTTAATTCATCATAATGTTTAAAGCAACTCACTCTTGTGATGAACAATTCATCTATCAAGATATATTACTACAATATTATAAATTTTTTTTATAAATAATCAAGTGGTGGCCCTTTATGTTTCTAAGATAACTTCTTATTAGCCTGATGGTCTTCCTCCTCTTAATGACAATGTAATTTTTCCCAGTACCGTCTGATGAGCTTGCACCAACATCGTCTTCAGCATTATAAGAGTTGGCAAAAATCTTAGGTTAGTAATAGTTATTATTTATTTGTTTATAGTATTTGAAATAGCATATGATCCAGCATTATTGTAGTTTTGATATTAAAACTAATGATAAATAATACTAATTCTACTAAATGTAGACCATATAGGAAATATGTTACGTGAATAGTTATCTTCAATTCTTTTCATGCAAATCTAAAAGCTTATTTCTTTTACTAATTTTGATATATTCAACAATAGTTTTTATTGCATCGTATGCTTGTTAAAATTTAGATCTTGTTTCAAAATATTTTACTAATTGAATTAATTTTGTTCTTTAGCCATTGCTATCAAAGAGGCTATAACCGGGGATGACATCAAATCATTCGATATAAAACCTTTTATCATTCCTCCTCTACATAATCCTGTAGTCCCTATACACTTATAGGCTCGTTGTCTTAGTATCATAAACAATAAACTGTATTGCATTATACATTACATTATTTTACTTCGAGATGAACTTAAAAATTATTAAAATACATGTCTCTCAAATATTATCGATAAAATTGAAATGGTTAAATGTGAGCTTGTAGAAAAGATAACCCAAATGAAATTTAAATATTAACTTTCATCCGTGAAAAGCATTATTATAACAATCGGTTCTCTGTTTTCTTGAAAAAAAGGTTCGATATAACTATTATCACAAAAAATACAGTTATGTCATTATATTACATAATTGTTCCAATATAATGTATTATTTTTTAATATTATTTAATTATATAGTCTATTACCATAAATTGAAAATTTGGGTTAGAATTCCAATTTCCACTACAAAAGTAGACCAACACACAAAATCCTCACTCCATTATATTATAACAATATTCTACGCTCTTATATTTTAATGATGAATAACTTGCATAATAGTTAAATGAAAAATTTTAATTTCAAGTCACTAGTTGGTAATGAGTTGAAACATTGCTATAAAAAGATATGATAAATACCTTATTAGTTGCCCATGATAAACTAGCATTGGACCATTAAAATACACACATTCTGAACTCTAAGTGGTTATAATCTTCGAGTAAGCAAAACTAAAGTTTTGTAAAATTTTTATACAATTGTGATATTTTAGATTTTTAATATGTTAAACTTTTTAATTCACACCTTTTAACAATACATTATGAAAATTTATCTTTTTTTGGATTTAAGTAAAAGAATTAACATAAAAGCAAAGATAAATAATTACAAATATTTTAAGGTTTATTATTCATAAATACAATATTGATAACATCATATTTTGATTTAAATTATCATGCGATAATATATGTTTATTGTAAAATATTATTCTTCTGATATGAAATAATCAACAAAGGACTCGAACAAGTCAAGTTGATAATCAATATATCCATATTTTAATATTTTTAACATGTACGAAGAGGATCATCAACTATATTCCTGAACAAGGTGAACAGGATATTATTCAAATATAAAATTTCCATAGTGTGAATTTTTAATCAATATTTATATTTTCACATATTACAAGAATACTAAATTGACAGCATAAATAATTAAGTTAGGACTCTATTCAAATAAGAATTCTATGCGAGGAGAGTTTTACACCATGCTTTATATACTTCATCTCAAGAAGAGCATAACATATTTAACTACTATGGTATTAATTATTAATTCACAAAGTAAACTTTAATTCATCTCTTAGTTACTTTTATGCACTTGAAAGATATTAAATATTTTTTTTAAAATTTAAATCTTAATAGTGTTATATAAACTGTAAGTATCATGTCAAAAAATGATAATAAAACATTTACTTTATGGATATAACAAGCATAGTTTATAAATTGTATGATGTCACAATTTTTTATTTAACTTTTATACATTTCACTTCTTCCATTTTATACATTATTAGATACAACGGAAGTTGTTCTATGCAATGAAGATTTCAGTTTACATGAAGTGTTAATATAATATAGCCTTATGCATAAAATTCAATTGACCCTAATCTTTATATTACCTCAATCTTATGATGAATAATTCATCCATCTACACATTACTTCAATAATACAAAATTTATTTTTTTACGAATAATGAAATGTTAGTCCATCAAGTTTCGAAGACAACTTCTTGTTGGCCTAACGATCTTCCTTCTTTTAACGACAATGCAATTTTTTGCATCAGCATATAAAGAGATTAATCCAACATCATCTTGAGAATTAGAATAGTTGGCTAAAATCTTATTTTAGTAATAATATAGTTTCACTTGCTTAAGATATTTGGAATAATATACGATCGTGCATTATGTATTTTTGATGTTAAAACTTATGATTAATAACACAAAGTTCACTTCAATGTGGACAACAAAAATAATTGGTTTATGTAAATTTGTCTAGTTTCTTTAATACCATCAAGATAGCTTTTTTTTTAAGTAATTATGCTATACTATTCAACATTTTAGATAATATCATATAATTATTAAAATTTAGATCTTCTTTCAAAATATTTTACTAACATGAATTCTTTTATTTTTTACTCATTGCTATCAAAAGGCTGATAGTTGGGGATGAGATCAGATCTATTAATAGTAAACCTTTAATAAAACCTCTCATTTGTAATCCAGTACACGTTATATCTCCTTGAGCTAATTTTTTCTATATCATAAAAAATAAATTTTAATGCATTATGCATTATCATTATCATAATATGAGATGAATAAAAATAATAAAATAAAAGTCTCTAATACTATCGATAATATTTATATGGTTAGATGTCAACGTGAGGAAAAAATTACCCAAATGATATTATAAATATCAATTTTGAGCAGTTATAGATTGTCTATAATCATGAAAAGTATTATTATATCAAATAATACTCTCTTTTTATTTCTAGAAATAGAAATATCCAAGTTTATAAGAAAAGAAGTTTTGACATCACTATTACCACATGAAATCAAGTTATATCATTATGTTGCAGAAATTTTCCAACAAGACGGATATTTTTTTCGTTATTATTAAATTATATAGTTTATTATTATAAATGTGAAATTTTTGACATAGGGGTAGATTTTAAATTTCCTCCACAAATGCAAACCAATGTACATAACACTAACTCTATTAAAGTACAATTATATTATTAGCTACTAGGTTTTGAAAATGAAACTCAATAATTGTAATGTCAATGTTGGCAAAACAAATATTCAAGATATTTTTATAAAATATCAAATTTGTCTTCTTAGATTTTCAATATGTTTGACTTTTTAGTTCACACCTTTATACAATTTATTATTAAAATTCATCTTTGTTATTTAGCATGAGGGAAACAAATTAACAAAAAATGAATGATATTTTTTTACAAATATTTCTAAATTTGCCATACTTGTTTAAAATCATGATAACATAATATTATTACTCAAATTATCATGATATACTTGATTTTTATTGAAATGTTTTGAGCTTTTGATATAAAATATTGAAGAAACATCTCCAATAAGTCAAATTGACAATAATTTCATCCACATTTTGATATTTTAAACTTTTACGAAGAGGATCATCAACTAGGTTCATGGAGAAGGTGAACTAGATATTATTCAAATCATAATTTCTAAGAGTGAGAATTTTTGCATCATGTTTAGATTTTCAGAAATTACAAGAAAGTTGATCGTTAAAAAAATTAAGTTGATTTTATTTTCGAATAAGATTTCTATGTGTGGAGTTTAGAACCGTGCCTCGTGTAATTTATCCCAAAAAGAACATAAAGTATTGGATGGCTAAAGGATTATTAGCCAATTTGCAAAAGAGATGCTTATTTCTCTCTCAATTATATTTATGCATTTGAAGGATACGGAATAGATTTTTTTTCAACTTACCATACGACAATCTTAGATTATTACATAAAGTATAAGCATTATGTTAAAAGATGACATTATTTCTATAAAATATCTGATTAATAAATATAACAAGCATAGTATATAAGGTCATAATTCTTTATTTAATTTATCTATATTTTACTTCTACCATTAGATATGCTATTGCACACAAAGAAAGTTACAATATACAATGAAGATTTTATTTTCTAGACGACCATGGTCAGTTTCAAAAATTTAAAACCGTTGATCCTTATCTTTAAAGCAACTCACTTTTGTGATGAACAATTCATCCATCAAGATATATTACTTCAATATTGTAAATTTTTTTTACAAATAATCAAGTGGTGGCCCATCATGTTTCTAAGACAACTTCTCATTAGCCTGATGGTCTTCCTCCTCTTAATGACAATGCAATTTTTCCCGGTAGCGTCTGATGAGCTTGCACCAACATCGTCTTCAGCATTAGAAGAGTTGGCAAAAATCATAGGAGAGTAATTGTTATTATTTATTTGTTTATAGTATTTGAAACAGTGTATGATCCAGCATTATTGTAGTTTTGATATTAAAACTAATGATAAATAACACTAAGTTTTACTAAATGTAGATCATATAGGAAATATGTTACGTGAATAGTTATCTTCAATTCTTTTCATGCAAATCTAAAAGCTTATTTCTTTTACTAATTTTGCTATATTCAATAATAGTTTTTATTACTTCATATGCTTGTTAAAATTTAGATCTTGTTTCAAAATATTTTACTAATTGAATTAATTTTGTTCTTTAGCCATTGCTATCAAAGAGGCTATAGCCGGAGATGACATCAAATCATTCGATACAAAACCTTTTATCATTCCTCCTCTTAATGACAATGCAATTTTTCCCGGTAGCGTCTGATGAGCTTGCACCAACATCGTCTTCAGCATTAGAAGAGTTGGCAAAAATCTTAGGTTAGTAATAGTTATTATTTATTTGTTTATAGTATTTGAAATAGTGTATGATCCAGCATTATTTAGTTTTGATATTAAACTAATGATAAATAACACTAAGTTTTACTAAATGTAGATCATATAGGAAATATGTTACGTGAATAGTTATCTTCAATTCTTTTCATGCAAATCTAAAAGCTTATTTCTTTTACTAATTTTGCTATATTCAATAATAGTTTTTATTACTTCATATGCTTGTTAAAATTTAGATCTTGTTTCAAAATATTTTACTAATTGAATTAATTTTGTTCTTCAGCCATTGTTATCAAAGAGGCTATAGCCGGAGATGACATCAAATCATTCGATACAAAACCTTTTATCATTCCTCCTCTACATAATCCTGTAGTCCCTATACACCTATAGACTTATTGTCTTAGTATCATAAACAATAAACTGTAATGCATTATGCATTTAATTATTTTACTTCGAGATGAACTTAAAAATTATTAAAATACATGTCTCCCAAATATTATCGATAAAATTGAAATGGTTAAATGTGAGCTTGTAGAAAAGATAACCAAATGAAATTTCAAATATTAACTTTCATCCGTGAAAAGCATTATTATAACAATCGGTTCTCTAGTTTTCTTGAAAAGAAGGTTCTATATAACTATTACCACAAAAAATACAGTTATGTCATTATATTACATAATTGTTCCAATATAATGTATTATTTTTTAATGTTATTTAATTATATAGTCTATTACCATAAATTGAAAATTTGGGTTAGAATTTCAATTTCTACTACAAAAGTAGACCAACACACAAAATCCTCACTCCATTATATTATAACAATATTCTAAGCTCTTATATTTTAATGATGAATAACTTGCATGATAGTTTAATGAAAATTTTTAATTTCAAGTCATTAGTTGGTAATGAGTTGAAACATTGCTATAAAAAGAGAGTATAAATACCTTATTAGTTGCCCATGATAAATTAGCATTGGACCATTAAAATACACTCATCCTGAACTCTAAGTAGTTATAATCTTCGAGTAGGCAAAACTAAAGTTTTGTAAAATTTTTATACAATTGTGACATTTTAGATTTTTAATATGTTTGACTTTTCAATTCACTCCTTTTAACAATACATTATTAAAATTTATCTTTTTTAGGATTTGAGTAAAAGAATTAACATAAAAGCAAAGATAAATAATTGCAAATATTTTAAGGTTTATTATCCATTAATACAATATTGATAACATCATATTTTGATTTAAATTATCATGAGATAATATATGTTTATTTTAAAATATTATTCTTCTGATATGAAATAATCAACAAAGGACTCGAATAAGTCAAGTTGATAATTAATTTATCTATATTTTAATATTTTTCACATGTACGAAGAGGATTATCAACTATATTCCTGAACAAGGTGAACAAGATATTATTCAAATATAAAATTTTAATAGTGAGAATTTTAATCAATATTTATATTTTAACATATTACAAGAATACTAAATTGACAGCATAAATAATTAAGTTAGGACTCTTTTCAAATAAGAATTCTATGCGATGAGAGTTTTACACCATGCTTTATATACTTCATCTCAAGAAGAGCATAACATATTTAACTACTATGGTATTAATTATTAATTCATAAAATAAACTTTAATTCCTCTCTTAGTTACTTTTATGCAATTGAAAGATATTAAATATTTTTTTTAAAATTTAAATCTTAATAGTGTTATATAAACTGTAAGTTTAATGTCAAAAGATGATAATAAAATATTTACTTTATGGATATAACAAGCATAGTTTATAAATTGTATGATGTCACGATTCTTTATTCAACTTTCATACATTTCACTTCTTCCATTTTATACATTATTAGATAATACGGAAGTTGCTGCAATGAATATTTCAGTTTACATGAAAAGTGTTAAAATAATATAGCCTTATGCATAAAATTCAATTGACCCTAATCTTTATATTACCTCAATCTTGTGATGAATAATTCATCCATCTACACATTACTTCAATAATACAAAATTTATTTTTTTTACGAATAATGAAATGTTAATCTATCACGTTTTGAAGACAACTTGTTATTGGCCTAACGATCTTCCTTCTTTTAACGACAATGTAATTTTTTATATAAGCATATAAAGAGATTACTCCAACATCATCTTGAGAATTAGAATAGTTGGCTAAAATATTATATTAGTAATAATATAGTTTCATTGCTTAAGATATTTGGAATAATATACGATCATGCATTATGCATTTTTGAAGGTAAAACTTATGATTAATAACACAAAGTTCACTTCAATGTGGACAACAAAAATAAGTAGTTTGTGTAAATTTGTCTAGCTTCTTTAATGCCATCAAGATAGCTTTTTTTTAAACTAATTATGCTATAATATTTAACATTTTAGATAATATCATATGATTATTAAAATTTAAACTTTTTTCAAAATATTTTACTAACATGAATTACTTTTATTTTTTAGTCGTTGCAATCAAAAGGGTGACAGTTGGGGATGAGATCAGATCTATTGATAATAAACCTTTAATAAAACCTCTCATTTATAATCCAGTACAAGTTACATCTCCTTGAGCGAATTTTTTCTAATATCATAAAAAATAAATTTTAATGCATTATGCATTATCATTATCATAATATGTGATGAATAAAAAATGATAAAATAAAGTCTCTAATACTATCGATAACATTGATATGGTTAGATGTCAACGTGAGGAAAAAATTACCCAAATGAAATTATAAATATCAATTTTGAGCAGTTTATAGATTGTCTATAATCATGACAAGTATTATTATATCAAATAATACTCTCTTTTTATTTCTAGAAATAGAAACATCCAAGTTTATAAGAAATGAAGTTTTGACATCACTATTACCACATGAAATCAAGTTATTTCATTATGTTGCAGAAATTTTCCAACAAGACGGATATTTTTTTCGTTATTATTAAATTATATAGTTTATTATTATAAATGTGAAATTTTTGTCATAGGGGTAGATTTTCAATTTCGTCTACAAATGCAAACCAATGTACATAACACTAACTCTATTAAAGTACTAATTATATTATTAGCTACTAGGTTTTGAAAATGAATAACGTAGTCACTAGTTAATGAACAAACTCTTAGTTCATGTTACTAAATTTACCAAGTTGAAGCATTTCTATAAAATAAACTCTCATTACATTATAATTTACCTATAATAAAATAATCTTAGAGCATTAGAATTTGCTCATCTTGAAATTCAAGTGATTGTAATGTCAATGTTGGCAAAACAAATATTCAAGATATTTTATAAAATATCAAATTTGTCTTCTTCATTACATTATAATTTACCTATAATAAAATAATCTTAGAGCATTAGAATTTGCTCATCTTGAAATTAAAGTGATTGTAATGTCAATGTTGGCAAAACAAATATTCAAGATATTTTTATAAAATATCAAATTTATCTTCTTAGATTTTCATTATGTTTGACTTTTTAGTTCACACCTTTATACAATTTATTATTAAAATTCATCTTTGTTATTAAGCATGAGGGAAACAAATTAACAAAAAATGAAAGATATTTTTTTACAAATATTTCTAAATTTGCCATACTTGTTTAAAATCATGATAACATAATATTATTACTCAAATTATCATGATATACTTGATTTTTATTGAAATGTTTTATGCTTTTGAAATAAAATAATGAACAAACATCTCCAATAAGTCAAATTGACAATAATTTCATCCACATTTTGATATTTTAAACTTGTACGAAGAGGATCATCAACTAGGTTCATGGAGAAGGTGAACTAGATATTATTCAAATCATAATTTCTAAGAGTGAGAATTTTTGCATCATGTTTAGATTTCAAAAATTACAATAAAGTTGATCGTCAAAAAAATTAAGTTGGTTTTATTTTCAAATAAGATTTCTATGTGTGGAGTTTAGAACCATGCCTCGTGTAATTTATCCCAAAAAGAACATAAAGTATTGGATAACTAAAGGATTACTAGCCAATTTGCAAAAGAGATGCTTATTCCTCTCTCAATTATATTTATGCATTTGAAGGATACGGAATAGATTTTTTTCAACTTACCATACAACAATCTTAGATTGTTACATAAAGTATAAGTATTATATTAAAAGATGACATTATTTCTATAAAATATTTGATTAATAAATATAACAAGCATAGTGTATAAGGTCATAATTCTTTATTTAATTTATATACATTTTACTTCTACCATGAGATATGTTATTGCATACAAAGAAAGTTACAATATACAATGAAAATTTCAGTTTCTAGACGACCAAGGTCAGTTTCAAAAAATTAAAACCTTATGCATAACGTTTAATTCATCATAATCTTTAAAGCAACTCACTCTTGTTATGAACAATTCATCCATCAAGATATATTACTTCAATATTGAAATTTTTTTTTACAAATAATCAAGTGGTGGCCCATCATGTTTCTAAGACAACTTCTCATTAGTCTAATGGTCTTCCTCCTCTTAACGATAATGCAATGTTTCCCGGTAGCGTCTAATGAGCTTGCACCAACATCGTCTTCAGCATTAGAAGAGTTGGCAAAAATCTTAGGTTAGTAATAGTTATTATTTATTTGTTTATAGTATTTGAAATAGTGTATGATCCAGCATTATTTAGTTTTGATATTAAAACTACTGGTAAATAATACTAAGTTTTACTAAATGTAGATCATATAGGAAATATGTTACGTGAATAGTTATCTTTAATTCTTTTCATGCAAATCTAAAAGCTTATTTCTTTTACTAATTTTGCTATATTCAACAATAGTTTTTATTGCTTCGTATGCTTGTTAAAATTTAGATCTTGTTTCAAAATATTTTACTAATTGAATTAATTTTGTTCTTTAGCCATTGCTATCAAAGAGGCTATAGCCGGAGATGATATCAAATCATTCGATATAAAACCTTTTATCATTCCTCCTCTACATAATCCTGTAGTCCCTATACACCTATAGACTTATTGTCTTAGTATCATAAACAATAAACTGTAATGCATTATGCATTTCATTATTTTACTTCGAGATGAACTTAAAAATTATTAAAATACATGTCTCTTAAATATTATCGATAAAATTGAAATGGTTAAATGTGAGCTTGTAGAAAAGATAACCCAAATGAAATTTCAAATATTAACTTTCATCCGTGAAAAGCATTATTATAACAATCGGTTCTCTATTTTCTTGAAAAGAAGGTTCTATATAACTATTACCACAAAAAATACAGTTATGTCATTATATTACATAATTGTTCCAATATAATGTATTATTTTTTAATATTATTTAATTATATAGTCTATTGCCATAAATTGAAAATTCGGGTTAGAATTCCAATTTCCACTACAAAAGTAGACCAACACACAAAATCCGCACTCCATTATATTATAACAATATTCTAAGCTCTTATATTTTAATGATAGTTAAATGAAAAATTTTTAATTTCAAGTCACTAGTTGGTAATGACTTGAAACATTTCTATAAAAGAGATTATAAATACCTCATTAGTTGTCCATGATAAATTAGCATTGTACCATTAAAATACACTTATCCTAAACTCTAAGTAATTATAATCTTCGAGTAGGCAAAACTAAATTTTGTAAAATTTTTATACAATGTGACATTTTAGATTTTTAATATGTTTGACTTTTTAATTCACTCTTTTTAACAATACATTATTAAAATTTATCTTCTTTAGGATTTGAGTAAAAGAATTAACATAAAAGCAAAGATAAATAATTGTAAATATTTTAAGGTTTATTATCCATAAATACAATATTGATAACATCATATTTTGATTTAAATTATCATGAGATAATATATGTTTATTTTAAAATATTATTCTTCTGATATGAAATAATCAACAAAGGACTCGAACAAGTCAAGTTGATAATTAATTTATCCATATTTTAATATTTTTAACATGTACGAAGAGGATCATCAACTATATTCCCGAACAAGGTGAACAAGATATTATTCAAATATAAAATTTTCATAGTGAGAATTTTTAATCAATATTTATATTTTAACATATTACAAGAACACTAAATTGACAGCATAAATAATCAAGTTAGGACTCTTTTCAAATAAGAATTCTATGCGAGGAGAGTTTTACACCATGCTTTATATACTTCATCTCAAGAAGAGCATAACATATTTAACTACTATGGTATTAATTATTAATTCATAAAATAAACTTTAATTCCTCTCTTAGTTACTTTTATGCACTTGAAAGATATGAAATATTTTTTTTTAATTTAAATCTTAATAGTGTTATATAAACTGTAAGTTTAATGTCAAAAGATGATAATAAATATTTACTTAATGGATATAACAAGCATAGTTTATAAATTGTATGATGTCACGATCTTTATTAAACTTTTATACATTTCACTTCTTCCATTTTATACATTATTAGATACTACGGAAGTTGCTATATGCAATGAAGATTTCGGTTTACATGAAAAGTGTTAAAATAATATAGCCTTTATGCATAAAATTCAATTGACCCTAATATTTATATTACCTCAATCTTGTGATGAATAATTCATCCATCTACACATTACTTCAATAATACAAAATTTATTTTTTTTACGAATAATGAAATGTTTGTCCATCACAGTTTATAAATTGTATGATGTCACGATTCTTTATTAAACTTTTATACATTTCACTTCTTCCATTTTATACATTTCACTTCTTCCATTTTATACATTATTAGATACTACGGAAGTTGCTATATGCAATGAAGATTTTAGTTTACATGAAAAGTGTTAAAATAATATAGCCTTATGCATAAAATTCAATTGACCCTAATCTTTATATTACCTCAATCTTGTGATGAATAATTCATCCATCTACACATTACTTCAATAATACAAAATTTATTTTTTTTTAATTTAAATCTTATATTAGTAATAATATATTTTCACTTAAGATATTTGGAATAATATACGATCATGCATTATGCATTTTTGACGTTAAAACTTATGATTAATAACACAAAGTTCACTTCAATGTGGACAACAAAAATAAGTAGTTTGTGTAAATTTGTCTAGCTTCTTTAATGCCATCAAGATAGCTTTTTTTTAAACTAATTATGCTATAATATTTAACATTTTAGATAATATCATATGATTATTAAAATTTAGAACTTGTTTCAAAATATTTTACTAACATTAATTACTTTTACTTTTTAGTCATTGCTATCAAAAGGGTGATAGTTAGGGGATGAGATCAGATCTATTGATAATAAACCTTTAATAAAACCTCTCATTTATAATCCAGTACACGTTACATCTCCTTGAGCTAATTTTTTCTACTATCATAAAAAATAAATTTTAATGCATTATACATTATCATTATCATAATATGTGATGAATAAAAAATGATAAAATAAAAGTCTCTAATACTATCGATAACATTGATATGGTTAGATGTCAACGTGAGGAAAAAATTACCCAAATGAAATTATAAATATCAATTTTGAGCAGTTATAGATTGTCTATAATCATGACAAGTATTACTATATCAAATAATACTCTCTTTTATTTCTAGAAATAGAAACATCCAAGTTTATAAGAAAAGAAGTTTTGACATCACTATTACCACATGAAATCAAGTTATATCATTATGTTGCAGAAATTTTCTAACAAGACGGATATTTTTTTCCGTTATTACTAAATTATATAGTTTATTATTATAAATGTGAAATTTTTTGTCATAGGGGTAGATTTTCAATTTCCTCTACAAATGAAAACCAATGTACATAACACTAACTCTATTAGAGTATAATTATATTATTAGCTACTAGGTTTCGAAAATGAATAACGTAGTCACTAGTTAAATGAACAAACTCTTAGTTCATGTTACTAACATTTACCAAGTTGAAGCATTTCTATAAAAATAAACTCTCATTACATTATAATTTACCTATAATAAATAATCTTAGAGCATTAGAATTTGCTCATCTTGAAATTAAAGTGATTGTAATGTCAATGTTGGCAAAACAAATATTCAAGATATTTTTATAAAATATCAAATTTGTCTTCTTAGATTTTCATTATGTGTGACTTTTAGTTCACACCTTTATACAATTTATTATTAAAATTCATCTTTGTTATTTAGCACGAGGGAAATAAATTAACAAAAAATGAAAGATATTTTTTTACAAATATTTCTAAATTTGCCATACTTGTTTAAAGTCAAGATAACATAATATTATTACTCAAATTATCATGATATACTTGATTTTTATTGAAATATTTTGTGCTTTTGATATAAAATAATGAACAAACATCTCCAATAAGTTAAATTGACAATAATTTCATCCATATTTTGATATTTTAAACTTGTACGAAGAGGATCATCAACTAGGTTCATGGAGAAGGTGAACTAGATATTATTCAAATCATAATTTCTAAGAGTGAGAATTTTTGCATAATGTTTTGATTTTCAGAAATTATAAGAAAGTTGATCGTCAAAAAAATTAAGTTGGTTTTATTTTCAAATAAGATTTCTATGTGTGGAGTTTAGAACCATGCCTCGTGTAATTTATCCCAAAAGAACATAAAGTATTGGATGACTAAAGGATTACTAGCCAATTTGCAAAAGAGATGCTTATTCCTCTCTCAATTATATTTATGCATTTGAAGGATACGGAATAGATTTTTTTCAACTTACCATACAACAATCTTAGATTGTTACATAAAGTATAAGTATTATGTTAAAAGATGACATTATTTCTATAAAATATTTGATTAATAAATATAACAAGCAAAGTGTATTAAGGTCATAATTCTTTATTTAATTTATATACATTTTACTTCTACCATGAGATATGTTATTGCATACAAAGAAAGTTACAATATACAATGAAAATTTCAGTTTCTAGACGACCAAGGTCAGTTTCAAAAAATTAAAAACTTATGCATAACGTTTAATTCATCCTAATCTTTAAAGCAACTCACTCTTGTGACGAACAATTCATCTATCAAGATATATTACTTCAATATTGAAAATTTTTTTTACAAATAATCAAGTGGTGGCCCATCATGTTTCTAAGACAACTTCACATTTGCCTCATGGTCTTCCTCCTCTTAACGACAATGCAATGTTTCCCGATAGCGTCTGATGAGCTTGCACCAACATCGTCTTCAGCATTAGAAGAGTTGGCAAAATTCTTAGGTTAGTAATAGTTATTATTTATTTGTTTATAGTACTTGAAATAGTGTATGATCCAACATTATTTAGTTTTGATATTAAAACTACTAGTAAATAACACTAAGTTTTACTAAATGTAGATCATATAGGAAATATGTTACGTGAATAGTTATCTTCAATTCTTTTCATGCAAATCTAAAAGCTTATTTCTTTTACTAATTTTGCTATATTCAACGATAGATTTTATTGCTTCGTATGCTTGTTAAAATTTAGATCTTGTTTCAAAATATTTTACTAATTGAATTAATTTGTTCTTTAGCCATTGCTATCAAAGAGGCTATAGCGGGAGATGACATCAAATCATTCGATATAAAACCTTTTATCATTCCTCCTCTACATAATCCTGTAGTCCCTATACACCTATAGACTTATTGTCTTAGTATCATAAATAATAAACTGTAATGCATTATGCATTTCATTATTTTACTTCGAGATGAACTTAAAAATTATTAAAATACATGTCTCTCAAATATTATCGATAAAATTGAAATGATTAAATGTGAGCTTGTAGAAAAGATAACCCAAATGAAATTTCAAATATTAACTTTCATCCGTGAAAAGCATTATTATAACAATCGGTTCTCTGTTTTCTTGAAAAGAAGGTTCTATATAACTATTACCACAAAAAATACAGTTATGTCATTATATTACATAATTGTTCCAATATAATGTATTATTTTTTAATATTATTTAATTATATAGTCTATTACCATAAATTGAAAATTCGGGTTAGAATTCCAATTTCCACTACAAAAGTAGACCAACACACAAAATCCTCACTCCATTATATTATAACAATATTCTAAGCTCTTATATTTTAATGATGAATAACTTGCATGATAGTTAAATGAAAAATTTTTAATTTCAAGTCACTAGTTGGTAATGAGTTGAAACATTTCTATAAAAGAGAGTATAAATACCTCATTAGTTACCCATGATAAATTAGCAATGTACTATTAAAATACACTCATCCTGAACTCTAAGTAGTTATAATCTTCGAGTAGGCAAAACTAAAGTTTTGTAAAATTTTTATACAATTGTGACATTTTAGATTTTTAATATGTTTGACTTTTCAATTCGCTCTTTTTAACAATACATTATTAAAATTTATCTTTTTTAGGATTTGAGTAAAAGAATTAACATAAAAGCAAAGATAAATAATTGTAAATATTTTAAGGTTTATTATCCATAAATACAATATTGATAACATCATATTTTGATTTAAATTATCATGAGATAATATATGTTTATTTTAAAATATTATTCTTCTGATATGAAATAATCAACAAAGGACTCGAACAAGTCAAGTTGATAATTAATTTATCCATATTTTAATATTTTTAACATGTACGAAAAGGATCATCAACTATATTCCTGAACAAGGTGAACAAGATATTATTCAAATATAAAATTTTCATAGTGAGAATTTATAATCAATATTTATATTTTAACATATTACAAGAATACTAAATTGACAGCATAAATAATCAAGTTAGGACTCTTTTCAAATAAGAATTCTATGCGAGGAGAGTTTTACACCATGCTTTATATACTTCATCTCAAGAAGAGCATAACATATTTAACTACTATGGTATTAATTATTAATTCACAAAATAAACTTTAATTCCTCTCTTAGTTACTTTTATGCACTTGAAAGATATTAAATATATTTTTTTTTAATTTAAATCTTAATAGTGTTATATAAACTGTAAGTTTAATGTCAAAAGATGATAATCAAATATTTACTTTATGGATATAACAAGCATAGTTTATAAATTGTATGATGTCACGATCTTTATTCAACTTTTATACATTTCACTTCTTCCATTTTATACATTATTAGATACTACGGAAGTTGCTATATGCAATGAAGATTTTAGTTTACATGAAAAGTGTTAAAATAATATAGCCTTATGCATAAAATTCAATTGACCCTAATATTTATATTACCTCAATCTTGTGATGAATAATTCATCCATCTACACATTACTTCAATAATACAAAATTTATTTTTTTTACGAATAATGAAATGTTAGTCCATCACATTTCGAAACAACTTCTTATTGGCCCACCGATCTTCCTTCTTTAACGATAATACAATTTTTTGTCTGAGCTATAAAGAGATTTACTCTAACAATCATTCTGAGATTAGAATAGTTGGTAAATCTATATTAGTAATAATATAGTTTCACTACTTAAGATAATTTGGAATAATATACGATCATGCATT
>PYDT01000231.1:0-28868 GCA_004837865.1 Musa balbisiana
TTTCTATTTCTAGAAATAGAAACATCCAAGTTTATAAGGAAAGAAGTTTTGACATTACGATTACCACATGAATCAAATTATATCATTATGTTGCAGAAATTATCCGACCTGATGGATAGTTTTTTGATATATTCAATTATATAGGTTATTATTGTAAATATGCAATTCTTGTAATAGGGGTTAGATTTTCAATTTCTTCTAGAAATGCAAATCAATGTATATAACACTAACTCTATTAAAGTACACTTATATTATAGCTACTAGGTTTGATAATAAATAACTAAGTTGCTTGTTTAAAGAACAAATTCTTAGTCAAGTCACTAGCATGTCAAGTCGAAACATTTCCATTAAAATAAATTGTCAATGCATCTAAGTAGCCCGGTAATAAATAATCTTAGAGCATTAGAATTTGCTTATCTTGAAATTAAAATGATTGTAGTGCAAAGTAGGTAAAATAAATATTTAAGATTATTTTAATAAAATAGTAAAATTTATCTCTTAGATTTTGATTATGTTTGACTTTTTCGTTCAGTTATTTATACAATTGATTATTAAAATTTATTTTTATTATTTAGCATGAGGGAAACAAATTAACACATAACGAAAGTTATTTTTTATAAATATTTCTAACTTTACCATGCTTGCATACAATCATGATAACATCATATTATGACTCAAATTATCATTACATACTTGATGTTTATTGAAATGTTTTGTGCTTTTGATATAAAATAATGAACAAACATCTCGAATAAGTCAAATTGATAATAGTTTCATCCACATTTTGATATTTTTAACTTGTACGAAAAGAATCATCAACTAGGTTCATGGAGAAGGTGAACTAGATATTATTCAAATCATAATTTCTGAGAGTGAGAATCTTTGCACCATATTTAGATTTTCAGAAACTACAAGAAAGTTGATCATCAAAAAAATTAAGTTGGTTCTATTTTCAAATAAGATTTCTATGTGTGGAGTTTAGAACCATGCCTCATGTAATTGAACCCAAAAGAACATAAATGTGGACCATATAAGAAATATGTGTGGACCATAAGATTTCTATGTG
Organism: Musa balbisiana; assembly: GCA_004837865.1. Classification (NCBI taxonomy): domain Eukaryota; kingdom Viridiplantae; phylum Streptophyta; class Magnoliopsida; order Zingiberales; family Musaceae; genus Musa; species Musa balbisiana. Next base: position 1,067 of record PYDT01000231.1, read on the forward strand.
TGGAGTTTAAAATTATGTATGATCTAGCATTATAGTAGTTTTGATATTAAAACTAATGATAAATAACACCAAGTTCTACTAAATGTGGACCATATAAGAAATATGTTATGTGAAGAGTTATCTTCAAACCTTGTTATGCAAATCTAAAGGCTTATTTCTTTTACTAATTTTGCTATATTTGATAATAGTTTTTATTGCTTCTTATGCTTGTTAAAATTTTAATCTTGTTTCAAAATATTTTACTAATTGAATTAATTTTGTTCTTTAGCCATTGCTATCAAAGAGGCTATAGCTGGAGATGACATTAAATCATTCGATATAAAACCTTTATAATTCCTCCTCTACATAATCCTGTAGTCCCTATACACCTATAGGCTTATTGTCTTAATATCATAAATAATAAACTGTAATGCATTATGCGTTGTTATTATTTTACTTCGGGATGAACTAAAAATTATTACAACACGTCTCTCAAATATTATAGATAAAGTTGAAATGGTTAAATGTGAGCTTGTAAAAAAGATAACCCAAATGAAATTTCAAATGTTAACTTTCATCCGTGAAAAGCATTATTATAACAATCGGTTCTTTGTTTTATTGAAAAGAATGTGGAATATAACTTTTAACACATAAAATATAGTTATGTCATTATATTGCATAATTGTTCCAATATGATGTATTGTTTCTCAATATTATTTAATTATATAGTCTATTGTCATAAATTGATAATTCGTGAGAGCGGGTTAGAGTTCCAATTTCTACTACAAAGCAGACCAACACACAAAATCCTCACTCCATTATATTATAACAATATTCTAAACTCTTATATTTTAATGATGAATACTTGAGTGATTGTGTTATATAAACTATAAGTATCATTTCAAAGATGAAATATTCTTATAAAACATTTACTTTATGGATATAACAACAATAGTTTGAAAATTGTATGATGTCATGATTGTTTATTCAACTTTTATACATTTCACTTCTTCCATTTGACACATTATTAGATACTACATAAGTTGCTATATATAATGGAGATTTAAGTTACATGAAAAGTGTTAAAATAATATAGCCTTATGCATAAAATTCAAATGACCCTAATCATTATATTACCTCACTCTTTTGATGAATAATTCATCCATCTACACATTACTTCAATAATGCAAAATTTATTTTTTTTACGAATAATGAAATGTTAGTCCATCACGTTTCGAAGACAACTTCTTATTAGCCTAACGATCTTCCTTCTTTTATCGACAATGTAATTTTTTACACTAGCATATAAAGAGATTGCTCTAACATCATCTTGAGAATTAGAATAGTTGGCTAAAATCTTATATTAGTAATAATATAGTTTCATTTGCTTAAGATATTTGGAATAATATACGATCACGCAATATGCATGTTTCGATATTAAAACTTATGATTAATAACACTAAGTTCACCTCAATGTGGACCATAAAATAAGTGGTTTGTGATAATTTGTCTAGTTTCTTAATGCCATCAAGATAGCTTTTTTTTAACTAATTATGCTATATTATTCAACATTTTAGATAATATCATATTATTACTAAAATTTAGATCTTTTTTTAAAATATTTTACTAACATGAATTCCTTTATTTTTGAGCCATTGCTATCAAAGAGGAGATAGTTGGGATGAGATCATATCTATTGATATTAAACCATTAATCACACCTCCCCTTTATAATCCAATACACCTTACATCTACTTGAGCTAATTTTTCTAATATCTTAAAAAATAAATTATAATGCATTATGCATTATCATTATCTTAATATGTGATGAATAAAAATGATAAAATAAAAGTCTTTAATACTATCGATAAAATTCATATGGTTAGATGTAAACTTGAGAAAAAAATGCCTCAAATGAAATTATAAATAACAACTTTGAGCAGTTATAGATTATCCATAATCATGACAAGTATTACTATATCAAGGAATGCTCTCTTTCTATTTCTAGAAATAGAAACATCCAAGTTTAGAAGAAAAGAAGTTTTGACATTACTATTACCACATGAAATCAATTATATCATTATGTTACAGAAATTATTCAACAAGATGGATATGTTTTTTGATATTATTCAATTAGATAGTTTATTATTGTAAATATGCAATTGTTGTAATAGGGGTAGATTTTCAATTTCCCCTAGAAATGAAAATCAATGTACATAACACTAACTCTAATAAAGTAGAATTATATATTAGCTACTAGGTTTTGATAATAATAACTAAGTTGGTAATGAAAGGAACAAATTCATAGTGCAAGTCACTAGCATGTCAAGTCGAAACATTTCCATTAAGAGAAACTATCAATACATTATAAGTTACCTATAATAAAATAATCTTGAGAATTTGCTGATCTTGAAATTTAAATGATTGTAATGTCAAAGTAAGCAAAATAAATATTTAAGATATTTTAATAAAATATAAAATTTGTCTTCTTAGATTTTGATTATGTTTGACTTTTTAGTTCAGTTATTTATACAATTGATTATTAAAATTCATCTTTATTATTTAGCATAAGGGAAACAAATTAACACAAAACGAAAGATATTTTTTTACAAATATTTCTAACTTTACCATGCTTGTATACAATCATGATAACATCATATTATGACTCAAAATATCATGACATATTTGATGTTTATTTAAATATTTTATACTTTTGATATAAAATAATGAACAAACATCTCGAATAAGTCAAATTGACAATAGTTTCATCCATATTTTGATATTTTTAACTTGTATGAAGAGGATCATCAACTAGGTTCATGGAGAAGGTGAACTAGATATTATTCAAATCATAATTTTTAGGAGTGAGAATCTTTGCACCATTTTTAGATTTTCAGAAATTACAAGAAAATTGATCGTCAAAAAAATTAAGTTGGTTGTATTTTCAAATAAGATTTCTATGTGTGGAGTTTAGAACCATGCCTCGTCTAATTGAACCCAAAAGAACATATAGTATTGGATGACTAAAGGATTGCTAGCCAATTTACAAAAAACATGCTTCTTACTCTCTCAATTATATTTATGCACTTGAAGGATATGGAAAAGATTTTTTTCAACTTGCCATACAACAATTTTAGATTGTTACATAAAGTATAAGCATTATGTTAAAAAGATGACATTATTTCTAAAAAATATTTAATTAATAAATATAACAAGCATAGTGTATAAGGTCATAATTTTTTATTTAATTTATATACATTTTACTGCTACCATGAGATATGTTATTGCATACAAAGAAAGTTACAATATACAATGAAGATTTCAGTTTTTAGATGACCATGGTCAGTTTCAAAAAACTAAAACCTTATGCATAATGTTTAATTGATCCTAATCTTTAAAGTAACTCACTCTTGTGATGAACAATTTATCCATCAAGACTATTACTTCAATATTAAAATTTTTTTTACAAATAATCAAGTGTTAGCCCATCATGTTTTTAAGACAACTTCTCATTAGCCTGATGGTCTTCCACCTTTTAACGACAATGTAATTTTTCCCAGTAGCATCTAATGAGCTTGCTCCAACATCATTTCAGTAATAGAAGAGTTGGCAAAAATCTTATGTCAGTAATAATAATTATTTGTTTGTTTATAGTATTTGAAATTGTGTATAATCTAGCATTATAGTAGTTTTAATATTAAAACTAATGATAAATAACACCAAGTTCTACTAAATGTGGACCATATAAGAAATATGTTACATGAAGAGTTATCTTCAAATCTTTTCATGCAAATCTAAAAGCTTATTTTTTTACTAATTTTGTTATATTCGACAATAGTTTTTATTGCTTCTTATGCTTGTTAAAATTTAGATCTTGTTTCAAATTATTTTACTAATTGTATTAATTTTGTTCTTTAGCCATTGCAATCAAAGAGGCTATAGCTGGAGATGACATCAAATCATTTGATATAAAATCTTTTATCATTCCTCCTCTACATAATCCTGTAGTCCCTATACACCTATAGGCTCATTGTCTTAATATCATAAACAATAAACGGTAATGCATTATGCATTGTTATTATTTTACTTTGAGATGAACTAAAAATTATTTAAACACATGTCTCTTAAGTATTATAGATAAAATTGAAATGGTTAAATGTGAGCTTGTAGAAAAGATAACCCAAATGAAATTTCAAATGTTAAATTTCATCCGTGAAATGCATTATTATAACAATCGGTTCTTTGTTTTCTTGAAAAGAATATTGGATATAACTATTACCACATAAAATATAGTTATGTCATTATATTGCATAATTGTTCCAATATGATGTATTGTTTCTCAATATTATTTAATTATATAGTCTATTGTCATAAATTGACAATTCGTGAGAGCAGGTTAGAGTTCCAATTTCCACTACAAAAGCAGACCAACACACAAAATCCTCACTCCAACATATTATAACAATATTCTAAGCTCATATATTTTAATGATGAATAACTTGAATGATAGTGTGATATAAACTATAAGTATCATTTCAAAAGATGATAATATTCTTATAAAATATATACTTTATGGATATAACAAGCATAGTTTATAAATTATATGATGTCATGATTCTTTATTCAACTTTTATACATTTCACTTCTTCCATTTGATACATTATTAGATACTACGTTAGTTGCTATATATAATGAAGATTTCAGTTTACGTGAAAAGTGTTAAAATAATATATCCTTATGCATAAAATTCAATTGACCCTAATCATTATATTATCTCACTCTTTTGATGAATAATTCAACCATCTACACATTACTTCAATAATGTAAAATTTTTTTATTTACGAATAATGAAATGTTAGTCCATCACGTTTGAAGGCAACTTCTTATTAGCCTAACGATCTTCCTTCTTTTATCGACAATGTAATTTTTTGCACTAGCATATAAAGAGATTGCTCTAACATCATCTCGAGAATTAGAATAGTTGGCTAAAATCTTATATTAGTAATAATATAGTTTCACTTGCTTAAGATATTTGGAATAATATACGATCATGTAATATGCATGTTTCGATATTTAAACTTATGATTAATAACACCAAGTTCGCCTCAATGTGGACCATAAAAATAAGTGGTTTGTGAAAATTTGTCTAGTTTTCTTAATGCCATCAAGATAGCTTTTTTTAACTAATTATGCTATATTATTCAACATTTATATAATATCATATTATTGTTAAAATTTAGATCTTCTTTCAAAAATTTTTATTAACATGAATTACTTTTATTTTTGAGCCATTGCTATCAAAGAGGAGATAGTTGGGGATGAGATCATATCTATTGATATTAAACCATTAATCATACCTCCCCTTTATAATCCAGTACACCTTACATCTACTCGAGCTAATTTTTCTAATATCATAAAAAATAAATTTTAATGCATTATGCATTATCATTATCTTAATATGTGATGAATAAAAAATAATAAAATAAAAGTCTCTAATACTATCGATAAAATTATTATGGTTAGATGTCACCTTGAGGAAAAAATGCCTCAAATGAAATTATAAATATCAACTTTAAGCATTTATAGATTGTTCATAATCATGACAAGTATTTTTATATCAAGGAATGCTTTCTTTCTATTTCTAGGAATAGAAACTTCCAAGTTTATATGAAAAGAAGTTTTGACATTACTATTACCATATGAAATCAAATTATATCATTATGTTGCGAAAATTATCCAACAAGATGGATATGTTTTTTGATATTATTCAATTATATAGTTTATTATTGTAAATATATAATTGTTGTAATAGGGGTAGATTTTTAATTTTCTCTACAAATGCAAATCAATGTACATAAAACTAACTCTATTAAAGTACAATTATATTATTAGCTACTAGGTTTTGATAATAAATAACTAAGTTGCTAGTTAAAGGAACAAATTCTTAGTTCAAGTCACTAGCATGTCAAGTCGAAACATTTCCATTAAAAGAAACTGTCAATACATTATAAGTTACCTATAATAAAATAATCTTAGAGCATTAGAATTTGCTTATCTTGAAATTTAAATGATTGTAATGTCAAAGTAGGCAAAATAAATATTTAAGATATTTTAATAAAATATAAAATTTGTCTTCTTAGATTTTGATTATGTTTGTCTTCTTAGATTTTGATTAAAGTTCCAATTTCCACTACAAAAGCAGACCAACACACAAAATCCTCGCTCCATTATATTTTAACAATATTCTAAGCTCTTATATCTTAATGATGAATAACTTGAATGATAGTGTTATATAAACTATAAGTATCATTTCAAAAGATGATAATATTCTTATAAAATATTTACTTTATGGATATAACAAGCATAGTTTATAAATTGTATGATGTCACGATTCTGTTAGGACTCTAGCTAGGACAGTCCTAATTGATTGGGGCATTCATGTAAAACCTACCTAAGCCGACCCTTATTAAAGAGGTGAAGAGGCCGGCTAGGGTTTGGAGGTTATTTCTTAAAGAAGAATTAGGAGTTGTAAAGGAATAGGAGTCTTGAGTAGGAGTCCTATTAGGAGTCTTGAGAAGAAGTCTTAATTGAGTAAGAGTCTAGAGTAGGAGTCCTATTAGGAGTTAGGGTTTAGAAACCCTATAAATAGTCATGTATTCATCCTCTTTTGATACGCAATAGATGAATCTTTTCTGCAGCCTTTGAGCAGCAACTTGGAGGAAGGAACCCCTATAGAGTTCCAGGAGGCCGATCCCCTAAAGAGATCAACCCCAAGCTTAGAATCTGCAAGGGTTCTATCACTTGGTATCAGAGCAACGTTCTTGGCATCTCGCTGCCCTTCCACAGCCATCCATCATCCCTCCACAGCCGCCCAAAGCAATTCCCACAATTGCTTAAAAGATCGTCACCAAATTCCGCCATCATCTCCACCACCGCAGATCATCTTTTGATCTCCCCGTGAATTGCAACAGGTTTTGGTTCCTACTACTACTGCTGCAATTTAGTTATCCTTATTCAAAATCCAAAAAAAAATATTGTTCCTATATTGCTGCATAAACTTTTGTCACAAAATTTTCATCTCTACGACGAAAGATACATTGCAGAATTTCAGCCGCTAGCACAGTTTGTTTAATCTTGCTACTATATTTTTCTATCCAAATCTCTATGAAATTTTTATGATAACTTTGATACTTCCTAATAGCAGATTTTAATTATAAATTTATGATAACTTTGAGACTTCCTAATAGCAGATTTTCTTTGGTTTTGACAAAAAATTCCTAATATAAACCATTGATCTTTTACGTCTAATCTGCTATACTTAAAAATCTGCACTATAAATTTCAACCGTATAGCATAGTTTGTTTGATCTTGCTATTACATTTTTTTTCTATCCAAATCTCTACAAAATTTTTATGATAGATTTGATACTTCCTAACAGTGGATTTCCTTTTGGTTTTATTAGAAAATTCTTAATATAAACCACTAGTCTTTTATGTCCAATCTGCTACACTTGAAAATCTGTGCTACAGAAAATTTCAGCCGCATATTATTGCCTAACAGATCTATTTATAATCTTTTTTGAACGAATTTCTTCTATACTTTATAGATCATCTTGGCTTCCATTAAGATTGATCTATTAAGGAATTCATCTCTAAAAATAATTTTGTGTTGCTGCAAATTTTCGTTGCAAGCCGCTGAAATTTTTCAATGAGAATTCTACTATCGCAACTTACACCAATTTTCTTGCTATTATACTGCCAAACTTTTCTTGATTAAATTGGACATCTTGCTGCCATATAAACTGAGATTTTGCTGTCAATTCCCTCCTCAAATCTCTCATGTTTTTGGTGGGAATTTCATTGAGAAACCGTTGTTTCTTCAACGACAATTCTGCTCTTACAAGATAACACAATTCTGCAGCAAACTTCTACTGATTTCTATCAAACCCTTGCTGCCATCTACCACATATCTAAAACTTTCATCTATAGCCCTAAAGCTCCACCAAACCACACCCTCAAACTGTACCCAAAACAGCCACAAAACAAGCTTAAACCGCAGCTTACATCCACCAATCCACTAACCCTTTCGACCATCACTTCTCTTAACCCATACTTGCCTTCAACCCGACAACAAAAGAGAGATTTTAACATCACAGATTTGGAGGCATATATTATGGCATCTAAGGAAGCAATCAATGCTAAATTCGAAGCCTTGGAGGCGCGAATGGAGGATAAGATTCGGACTCTCTTTACCGAACTCAGTTTGGGCCGACCATTAAGCTCGAAGAAATGACATCAAGGAGAGAGCTCTAACCAATCGCACCAAGCCTGAAGAGATGACTTCCAAGAGAGGGGAGGTTCAATGACTGACCTCAACTATCCATGCATGAGGGTGGACTTCCCTAGATGGGAAGAAGGAGACCCGATTGGTTGGATCTCGCATGCGGAGCGATATTTTCGGTACCACAAAACCGTGGACGCATCTATGGTGGAAATTGCAGCTATACATCTTGAAGGGGATGCCATACAGTGGTTTCACTGGTTTAAATATACTCATGGAGTTCTCTCATGACGACAATTCAAAGAAGGACTATTGATCCGCTTCGGACCAACCGATTATGAGAACATTGACGTTCTAGCAAAGATCCGAAAAACCTCTACCATTCAGGAGTACCAAACCAGGTTTGAAATGTTATCTAATCAAACTCATGATTGGTCTTAAAAACAGCTATTGGGGACCTTCATTGAGGGCTTGAAGCCGGAGATCCGAGGAGAAGTTAAAGCACGACAATCGTACACGCTTATGGCAGCCATCTCTTTCGCACGACATCAAGAGGAGCGATTGAACCATGAAGCCGGAAGAACTAGGATCATTTCTCAACCTACAATGTGGAAGCCCTCACCCCCCCCACTATCAATCAAGTTCTTGCACCAAAAATGATGACAAGAGAAGAGCTTCGGGAGCGATCTACAAAGGAGTTATGTTGGCATCGCGACGAGTCGTGGAGCCGCGAGCATCACTGTAGAAAAGGGAGACTTCTTATGATTAAACCAGTAGAAGAAGAGGTCATTGAACATCTAGAAAAGAGCCTTGATAATGAAGAAGAAGATGTAGAAGAAGAGCCACAACCGACCGAAGTTATGGTACATGCACTAGCCGGCTACTCAAACCCGCAAACAATGAAAGTTGAAGACCTTCTCAAACAATAATCGATCAATGTTCTCATCGACACAGGCAGCACTAATAACTTCCTAGATAGTAAAGTTGCTATCCGGATGGCCTTACCTATTGAGTATTATAGTAGGTTTGACGTCAGGTTCACCGACGGACGGATTTTGAAGTGTGATCGTAGGTGCCCACGGGAGAAACTATTACTGTAGGAACAAGAGATAATTGGAGATTTCTTCCTCCTCCCTCTTGATGATCATAAGGCCATGCTCAGAATTGAATGGTTGATGACATTAGGTGATATTTCCTGGAATTTTATGAAACTAATTTTGAGATTTTACAGTAAAGTGATTCTACACGGGAAACGTGGGGGCGACGTAATGACGATTTGCACACAACAAATGGAGAACATTTTGCATAAAGCATGCAGCGGCTTTTTGGTACAACTTGAGCAGCAAACTAAAGGAGAGCCAATAGAATTTGAAGATCCAAACCTACTTCCTTTGCTTGCTGAATTTTCAGATATATTTGACGAACCGCGTAACCTACCTCTTGCCCGTCGGCATGATCATTGTATACCGATTCTTTTGGGCAAATCTCCTGCAAATATTTGGCTATATCAACATTCATATCTGCAGAAGGATGAAATAGAAAGGATTGTAAAAGAGATGTTCAAAACAGGAGTTATTCGACCAAGTTGCAGCCCCTACTTTTCACCGGTGCTCTTCGTACGAAAGAAGGACGAAACATGGCGAAAGTGCATTGATTACCGAACCCTCATTGGCATAACCGTCAAGGACAAATATCTTATTCCAATAGTAGATGAATTGCTAGATGAAAGGGAGCACAAATCTTCACAAAGTTGGACCTTCGATCCGGGTATCATCAAATATGAGTGTGCAAAGAAGACATACCGAAAACCACCTTTCGAACACACAATGGCCACTATAAATTTTTGCTTTCTTCACTAGAAGGTATAATATCTTGGGCATATCATATCAGAGGAAGATGTGGCAGTGGACCCCTCCAAAATAAAAGCAATACAGAACTGGCCGACCCCGAGGAACATAAAATTGCTACATGGCTTTCTGGATTTAGCAGGCTACTACTGCAAGTTCATGAAAAAATATGGAAAGATCAGTGTACCACTTACTTCCTTACTAAAAAAGATGTCTTCCAATGGTTGGACAAAGCCTTCACTACCTTCGACAAACTTAAGGTAGCCATGACGACGACGCCAGTGCTAGTACTACCAGATTTCAGTCGACCCTTCATTATTGAGGCCGACATATCTGGAGTCGAAATTGGAGCCATTCTCATGCAAGATGGTCGACCACTCGCATACACTAGCAAGACATTATCTCCCTCCCATCAAAATATGTCAATATATGATAAGGAGATGCTCGCCATTGTGCACGCAGCAACGAGGTGGAGACCCTACTTGATTGGTCGATGATTTCAAATTAAAACCGACTATAAAAGCCATAAGTACTTTTTGGAGTAAAAGATATCATCCCCTGAGCAGCAAAAATGGGTAACAAAACTTCTTAGATTTGATTATGAAATAACTTACAAAAAAGGGAAAGAGAATGTTGTTGTAGATGTGCTTTCGCAGCTAGCCGAGCAAGCTAACTTTCGGCCGTTTCGCTTCCTACCAGTGACTTCCTTGAGGATATTAAGATGGAATGGCAGGAAGATCTAGAGACCAGTAAGATCATAAAAAAATTGGAAGATGCATCAAGCTCCGTGGCTCAATACAATTGGGACTCAAAAGAATTACACTATAAAGGACGCATTGTGCTTGTGCCCAATTCTACTTGCATCTTCACGAGCAGATTTTGGACAGAGTTATTCCATATGTAAGGCGCTAAATTGAAAAGGAGTACGACATATCACCCATAAATCGATGGCCAGACGGAAGTGATAAACAGGTGCATGGAGACAGCCCAAAGCCACCCACCAAATATGACTACCCAAAGAGAACTCCAGACCCAGTTGAGTGCCATTATTAATCGACGGATCGTGACTCGACGATGACGACCCATTACTGAAGTGCTAATACAATGGGTGAACTTACTAGTATAAGGTGTCACTTGGGAGAACTATGACGACTTGAAGATCAAATTCACAAAATTCATGGATTGTTAGCCTTGAGGACAAGGCTGATTTGAAGAGGGCAGGTTTGTTAGGACTCTAGCTAGGAGAGTCCTAATTGATTGGGGCATTCATATAAAACCTACCTAAGTCGACCCTTATTAAATAGATGAAGAGGCCGGCTAGGGTTTGAAGGTTATTTCTTAAAGAAGAATTAGGTGTTGTAAAGGAATAGGAGTCTTGAGTAGGAGTCCTATTAGGAGTCTTGAGTAGAAGTCTTAATTGAGTAAGAGTCTTGAGTAGGAGTCCTATTAGGAGTTAGGGTTTAGAAACCCTATAAATAGTCATATATTCATCCTCTTTTGATACGCAATAGATGAATCTTTTCTGCAGCCTTTGAGCAGCAACTTGGAGGAAGGAACCCCTATAGAGTTCCAGGAGGCTGATCCCCTAAAGAGATCAACCCCAAGCTTAGAATATGCAAGGGTTCTATCAGATTCATTATTTAACTTTTATACATTTCACTTCTTCCATTTTATACATTATTTGATACTATGGAAGTTGCTATATACAATGAAGATTTAAATTTACATGAAAAGTGTTAAAATAATGTAGCCTTATGCATAAAATTCAATTGACCCTAATGTTTATATTACCTCACTCTTTTGATGAATAATTCAACCATCTACACATTACTTCAATAATGTAAAATTTATTTTTTTTACGAATAATGAAATGTTAGTCCATCACGTTTTGAAGACAACTTCTTATTGGCTTAACGATCTTCCTTCTTTTAATGACAATGCAATTTTTTGCACTAGCATATAAAGAGATTACTCCAACATTATCTTGAGAATTAGAATAGTTGGCTAAAATCTTATATTAATAATAATATAGTTTCACTTGTTTAAGATATTGGAATAATATACGATCACGCAATATGCATGTTTCGATATTAAAACTTATGATTAATAACAACAAGTTCACCTCAATGTGGACCATAAAAATAAGTGGTTTGTGAAAATTTGTCTAGTTTTTTTAATGCCTTCGAGATAGCTTTTTTTTAACTAATTATGCTATATTATTCAACATTTTAGATAATATCATATGATTATTAAAATTTAGATCACCTTTCAAAATATTTTAGTAACATGAATTACTTTTATTTTTTAGCAATTGCTATCAAAGAGGCGATAGCTGGGGATGAGATCAGATCTATTGATATTAAACCATTAATCATACCTCCCCTTTATAATCCAATACACGTTATATCTACTTGAGCTAATTTTTCTAATATCATAAAAATTAAATTGTAATCCATTATGCATTATCATTATCTTAATATATGTTTAATAAAAAATTATAAAATAAAAGTGTCTAATACTATCGATAAAATTTATATGGTTAGATGTCAACTTGCGAAAAAAATGACCCAAATAAAATTATAAATATCAACTTTGAACTGTTATAGATTGTCCATAATCATGACAAGTATTATTATATCAAAGAATGCTCTGTTTCTATTTCTAGAAATAGAAACATCCATGTTTATAAGAAAAGAAGTTTTGACATCACTATTACCACATGAAATCAAATTATATCATTATGTTGTAGAAATTATCTAACAAGATGGATATTTTTTTCAATATTATTCAATTATATAGTTTATTTTTGTAAATGTGTAATTCTTGTAATAGAGGTAGATTTTTTATTTCCTCTACAAATGCAAATCAATGTACATATGACTAACTCTATTAAAGTATAATTTATTTTTTATGATATTAGAAAAATTAGCTCAAGTAAGTAGATGTAAGGTGTACTAGATTATAAAAGGGAGGCATGATTAATGGTTTAATATCAATAGATCTAATCTCATCCCCAACTATTGCCTCTTTGATAGTGATGGTTAAAAAATAAAAGTAATTCATGTTAGTAAAATATTTTGAAAGAAGATCTAAATTTTAATAATCATATGATATTTTCAAAATATTGAATAACATAGCATAATTAGTTAAAAAAAGCTATCTTGATGGCATTAAAAAAACTAGACAAATTTTCACAAACCACTTATTTTTATGGTCCACATTGAGGTGAACTTGTTGTTATTAATGATAAGTTTTAATATCGAAACATGCATATTGCGTGATCGTATATTATTCCAATATCTTAAACAAGTGAAACTATATTATTACTAATGTAAGATTTTAGCCAACTATTCTAATTCTCAAGATAATGTTGGAGCAATCTCTTTATATACTAGTGCAAAAAATTGCATTGTCATTAAAACTCCAGGCCTACTCTAGCAAAGGCTCTAGCTTATGAACCACTAAATCCCTCCTATTTATAGAGGTCCCCTATCAAACCCTAATGGATCCTCCCCTAGTGGGTATTGGATCTGCATCCAATTACTCATGCCTTTTAGATTAGTGGATATCTATCCAATAATGTCTCATGGGCTCTTATTGGATCTCGTCCATGGATCTAATAATTCAGGGGCTTATTGGATATCCAATAAGATAGGGGCTCCGACGGATATCTTATATCCGAACCTCTACTCATCGTAATGCCTATCATATGTGTGTGACCCTCTAGGCTCAATATCGAGCTGGCCGTGAGTCATACATGTCAGAACTCCTTCTAACTTAATGAATTATTATCTCTATAATAATTTACTCGACTCATCGACTACGGACGTACTAGGCCACTACGCTGTAGTCCCCAAACGATACAAGGGAATCCAATCCATTGGACTTGTCTATCCCTAATTACCATGTACCTATAGTCACTCATCTATCTAATATTCCAAAGATTATATATCGGACATGGTGCTGTCAGACCCATACGATTTCTTCTCGAGTCTCACTCTAATCGGATTCTCCCGGAGAACTCTTTCTCTTTCAATCCGAATGACCCTGGCCAAGGATTTGTCTGAGAAAGAACACATGGGATATTCCTCTCATGATGCTAAGAGTGGATGATTCTCTATCGACACTCAATAACTCTCGTAAGGTCAACTACCACTCCCAATGACCAGTTGTACTAGATCTAGGACATCCAAACCTATAAGTCTTGTATCAAAGAATGGATCACTCATACAGACATCCTTGGTGTCTCAAGTCTAAGGACTAGATGCACCACTAGGACTCGGAATCGTTGTCTGATAATAAGGCATCATCAACTATCCAGCATTCCGAAAGCGGATTAATCAGTGAACTCATTCTCCAATGAGCACCTGTACGGTATCCCTAGTGTCCCCACACGAGCAGCTATGAGACTAGTTGCATCCATCATATGGACGGGTATACAGCACACCAATCTATCCGGTTATCTCGATGTCCCTCTTGAGTAACATATGACCTGAATTATTTAGGATCTATGTTTAAAGGTAAATTAATCCCATTATTGTGATCTCATCACGATCCAATTCCAATTGCACAGATCCAAGGACATCACAATGTATACATGCATATATGCAATAGTCAATATAAAGTGATAAATGTCAAAATATAATAAGCAAATTATTCCATGTTAAGTCACACGTGCCATCACTCATGTAATTGGCTTGCTGGGCACCTATGACTAGCAATCTCCACTTGACCTAAAGTCAATCACCTATGTGTCTGATCCCCATCAGACCCTTGTGACGCTCAAAAACAATCTGAGATAATGACTTTGTCAATGGATCTATAATGTTATCTTCGGATGGAACTCTTTCCACTACTACATCTCCTTAGGTCATGATCTCTCCAATAAGTTGGAACCTCCTTAAAACACTTCTGATGAGACCCGGATTCCTTTATTGGAGTAATCTCCCTATAGTTTTTCCAATATAAGGAATCAGCTCCTCACTACTTAGCCTGACTCTTGGATCTGTGATTAACTTCTTCATCTAGACTCCCTCCTTTGCTACCTCTGCTGCAGCAATATACTCTGCCTCTCTGGTCGAGTCAACAGTAGTATCTTACTTGGAACTCTTCCAGCACACTGCTCCTCCATTCAAGGTGTACACATATCCCGAATTCGACTTGCTATCATCGACATCAGATTGAAAACTTGAGTCTGTGTAGCCTTCAACCCTGAGGCTACTACCTCCATATACTAGTAAAAGATCCTTAATCCTTCTCAAGTACTTAAATGATACACTTAACAGCTTTCTAGTGCTCCAAGCCTGGATCCACCTAATACCTACTCGTGACACTCAGAGCATGTGCTATATCAGGCCTAGTACATAGCATGACATACAAGATAGACCCTATTGCTGAGGCATAAGGTATCATATCCATGTTTGCTATTTCTTCAAGAGTCTTTGGGGACATACTCCTAAAAAGCGATATCCCATGTCTCATTGGTATGAGACCTCTTTTGGAATTTTCCATGCCAAACCTTTTGACAATGGTTTCTATGTACCTAGACTGGGACAAACTAAGCATCCTCTTGGATCTGTCTCTATAGATCGAATCCCCAAGATATAGGATGCTTCCCGTAAGTCCTTACTTCAATATAAGATTTTAGCCATACTTATATAAGATTTAGGATGCTTCCCCTAAGTCCATACTTCAATATAATTCTCTTAAGCAAGTGAAATTATATTATTACTAATATAAGATTTTAGCCAACTATTATAATCTCAAGATGATGTTGGAGCAATCTCTTTATATGCTAGTGTAAAAAATTACATTGTTGTTAAAAGAAGGAAGATTGTTAGGTCAATAAGAAGTTGTCTTCGAAACGTGATGGACTAACATTTCATTATTGTAAAAAAAATAAATTTTGCATTATTGAAGTAATGTATAGATGGATGAATTATTTATCAAAAGAGTGAGGTAATATAAAGATTAGAGTCAATTGAATTTTATGCATAAGGCTATATTATTTTAACACTTTTCATGTATACTGAAATTTTCATTGTATATAGCAACTTCCGTAGTATCTAATAATGTATAAAATATAAGAAGTGAAATGTATAAAAGTTAATAAAGAATCGTGACATCATACAATTTATAAACTATGCTTGTTATATCCATAAAGTAAATATTTTATAAGAATATTATCATTTTTGACATGATTCTCTGGAATATTATATAAATGAGTGACTATATGTACATGGTAATTAAGGACAGACAGGTCCAATGGATTGCATTCCCTTGTATCGTTTGGGGACTATGGCGTAGTGGCCTAGTATGTCCGTAGTCGATGAGTTGAGTAAATTATTATAGAGATAATAATTTACTAAGTTAGAAGGAGTTCTGACAGATATGACTTACGACCAGCTCGATATGGGCCTAGAGGGTCACACACATATGGTAGGCATTACGATGAGTAGAGGTTCGGATATGAGATATCCGCCGGAGCCCCTATCTTATTGGATATCCAATAAACCCCTGAATTATTGGATCCATGGACGAGATCCAATAAGAGCCCATGAGAGATTATTGGATAGAGATCTACTAATCTAAAAGGCTTGGGTAATTGGATGCAGATCCAATACCACTAAGGGGAGGATCCATTAGGGTTTGATAGGGGACCTCTATAAATAGGAGGATTTAGTGGTTCATAAGCTAGACCTCTTGCTCGACTCTCCAATTCTCCTCCCCTCTCCACCTCAGGAGTAGGCCTGGAGTTTTAAGGAACGTCGCGCAGGTCCTATTGTGTGGATCACTACTAGAGGAGGACGTTTGACCTCCTTCACCCTCTCCTAGAGATCTACAAGGAAACAGGGATATACGATCTCCCTAGAAAACAGAATCCATTCTATACGCAATTTGTTTCACGGATTTTTGGTATCAGAAAACAGGCCTAGTACATAGCATGACATACAAGATAGACCCTATTGCTGAGGCATAAGGTATCATATCCATGTTTGCTATTTCTTCAAGAGTCTTTGGGGACATACTCCTAGAAAGCGATATCCCATGTCTCATTGGTATGAGACCTCTTTTGGAATTTTCCATGCCAAACCTTTTGACAATGGTTTCTATGTACCTAGACTGGGACAAACTAAGCATCCTCTTGGATCTGTCTCTATAGATCCGAATCCCCAAGATATAGGATGCTTCCCCTAAGTCCTTACTTCCCCTACGTCCTTACTCCAACATCATCCATCTACACATTACTTCAATAATACAAAATTTATTTTTTTTACGAATAATAAAATATTAGTCCATCACGTTTCGAAGACAACTTCTTATTGGTCTAACGATCTTCCTTCTTTTAACGACAATGTAATTTTTTGCACTAGCATATAAAGAGATTGCTCCAACATCATCCATCTACACATTACTTCAATAATACAAAATTTATTTTTTTTACGAATAATAAAATATTAGTCCATCACGTTTCGAAGACAACTTCTTATTGGTCTAACGATCTTCCTTCTTTTAACGACAATGTAATTTTTTGCACTAGCATATAAAGAGATTGCTCCAACATCATCCATCTACACATTACTTCAATAATACAAAATTTATTTTTTTTACGAATAATAAAATATTAGTCCATCACGTTTCGAAGACAACTTCTTATTGGTCTAACGATCTTCCTTCTTTTAACGACAATGTAATTTTTTGCACTAGCATATAAAGAGATTGCTCCAACATCATCCATCTACACATTACTTCAATAATACAAAATTTATTTTTTTTACGAATAATAAAATATTAGTCCATCACGTTTCGAAGACAACTTCTTATTGGTCTAACGATCTTCCTTCTTTTAACGACAATGTAATTTTTTGCACTAGCATATAAAGAGATTGCTCCAACATCATCCATCTACACATTACTTCAATAATACAAAATTTATTTTTTTTACGAATAATAAAATATTAGTCCATCACGTTTCGAAGACAACTTCTTATTGGTCTAACGATCTTCCTTCTTTTAACGACAATGTAATTTTTGCACTAGCATATAAAGAGATTGCTCCAACATCATCCATCTACACATTACTTCAATAATACAAAATTTATTTTTTTTTTTTTTTTTTTTTTTTTTTTTTTTTTTTTTTTTTTTTTTTTTTTTTTTTTTTTTTTTTTTTTTTTTTTTTTTTTTTTTTTTTTTTTTTTTTTTTTTTTTTTTTTTTTTTTTTTTTTTTTTTTTTTTTTTTTTTTTTTTTTTTTTTTTTTTTTTTTTTTTTTTTTTTTTTTTTTTTTTTTTTTTTTTTTTTTTTTTTTTTTTTTTTTTTTTTTTTTTTTTTTTTTTTTTTTTTTTTTTTTTTTTTTTTTTTTTTTTTTTTTTTTTTTTTTTTTTTTTTTTTTTTTTTTTTTTTTTTTTTTTTTTTTTTTTTTTTTTTTTTTTTTTTTTTTTTTTTTTTTTTTTTTTTTTTTTTTTTTTTTTTTTTTTTTTTTTTTTTTTTTTTTTTTTTTTTTTTTTTTTTTTTTTTTTTTTTTTTTTTTTTTTTTTTTTTTTTTTTTTTTTTTTTTTTTTTTTTTTTTTTTTTTTTTTTTTTTTTTTTTTTTTTTTTTTTTTTTTTTTTTTTTTTTTTTTTTTTTTTTTTTTTTTTTTTTTTTTTTTTTTTTTTTTTTTTTTTTTTTTTTTTTTTTTTTTTTTTTTTTTTTTTTTTTTTTTTTTTTTTTTTTTTTTTTTTTTTTTTTTTTTTTTTTTTTTTTTTTTTTTTTTTTTTTTTTTTTTTTTTTTTTTTTTTTTTTTTTTTTTTTTTTTTTTTTTTTTTTTTTTTTTTTTTTTTTTTTTTTTTTTTTTTTTTTTTTTTTTTTTTTTTTTTTTTTTTTTTTTTTTTTTTTTTTTTTTTTTTTTTTTTTTTTTTTTTTTTTTTTTTTTTTTTTTTTTTTTTTTTTTTTTTTTTTTTTTTTTTTTTTTTTTTTTTTTTTTTTTTTTTTTTTTTTTTTTTTTTTTTTTTTTTTTTTTTTTTTTTTTTTTTTTTTTTTTTTTTTTTTTTTTTTTTTTTTTTTTTTTTTTTTTTTTTTTTTTTTTTTTTTTTTTTTTTTTTTTTTTTTTTTTTTTTTTTTTTTTTTTTTTTTTTTTTTTTTTTTTTTTTTTTTTTTTTTTTTTTTTTTTTTTTTTTTTTTTTTTTTTTTTTTTTTTTTTTTTTTTTTTTTTTTTTTTTTTTTTTTTTTTTTTTTTTTTTTTTTTTTTTTTTTTTTTTTTTTTTTTTTTTTTTTTTTTTTTTTTTTTTTTTTTTTTTTTTTTTTTTTTTTTTTTTTTTTTTTTTTTTTTTTTTTTTTTTTTTTTTTTTTTTTTTTTTTTTTTTTTTTTTTTTTTTTTTTTTTTTTTTTTTTTTTTTTTTTTTTTTTTTTTTTTTTTTTTTTTTTTTTTTTTTTTTTTTTTTTTTTTTTTTTTTTTTTTTTTTTTTTTTTTTTTTTTTTTTTTTTTTTTTTTTTTTTTTTTTTTTTTTTTTTTTTTTTTTTTTTTTTTTTTTTTTTTTTTTTTTTTTTTTTTTTTTTTTTTTTTTTTTTTTTTTTTTTTTTTTTTTTTTTTTTTTTTTTTTTTTTTTTTTTTTTTTTTTTTTTTTTTTTTTTTTTTTTTTTTTTTTTTTTTTTTTTTTTTTTTTTTTTTTTTTTTTTTTTTTTTTTTTTTTTTTTTTTTTTTTTTTTTTTTTTTTTTTTTTTTTTTTTTTTTTTTTTTTTTTTTTTTTTTTTTTTTTTTTTAGGAGGGATTTAGTGGTTCCTGAAGCTACGGAAAAACCCTTTGCTCGACTCTCCAATTCCCTCTCCTCGCCCCTCAGAGTAGGCCTGGAGTTTTAAGGAACGTCGTCGGCAGTCCTATTGGTGTGGATCACTATATAGAGGAGGACGTTTGACCTCCTTCAAACCCCTCCTAATAGATCACAAGGAAAACAGGATTACGAATCTCCCTAGAAACCTATCTGTCCATTCTATACGCAGTTTGTTTTCACGGATTTTTGGTATCAGAAAACAGGCCTAGTACATAGCATGACATACATGATAGACCCTATCGTTGAAAGGCAATAAGTTCATATCCATGTTTGCCCTTTCTTAAAAAGTCTTTGGGGACATACTCCAGAAGCGATATCCCATTTCTCATCGATATGAGATATCTCTGAAATTTTTCATGCCAAACACCTTTTGACAATGGTTTCTATGTACTTGGCTTTGGAAAAGGCCAAGCCCTCCTTCTTCGATCTGTCTCTATAGATCCGAATCCCAAAGATATAGGATGCTTCCCCTAAGTCCTTACTTCCCCTACTCCTTACTCCAACATCATCCATCTACACTTACTTCAATAATACAAAATTTATTTTTTTTACGAATAATAAAATATTAGTCCATCACGTTTCGAAGACAACTTCTTATTGGTCTAACGATCTTCCTCCTTTCTTTTGAAACGACAATGTAATTATTTTTGCACCTAGCATATAAAGCCGATTGGCCCCAAGCAGTCTCTTGAAAATAGAATAGTTGGCTAAAATCAGTATATTATACTAAATAGTTTTTCATTTGTTTAATATTTGGATCATATACGTGTCACTCATTATGCATATTTCGATGTTAAACTTATGAGAATTAATGAATACCCAAGTCAACACCTCATTTGTGACCCTGTAAAAATAATGAATTGTGTGAAATTTGTGCATCTAGTTCTTTAATGCCATAGATAGCTTTTTTTAAACTATTCTGCTATAGTTATTCAACATTTTAGATAATATCATATGATTATTAAAATTTTAGATAATTATTATATGCTTCTACTTTAAAGTTTAGCATATGGTTAGTATTCAACGTGATGAAAAATGACTCAAATAAAATTATAACTATCAACTTTGAGTAGTTATGATTGGTCCATAATCATACAAGTATTATTATCATCAAGAATGCTCCGCTTTCTATTTCTAGAAATAGAAACATCCAAGTTTATAAGAAAAAGAAGTTTTGATATCACTATTACCACATGAAATCAATATACCCTGTGATTGTCATCTCGTCCTTGTCGGTTCGGTCGACATCTCGATGCATATCCATGCATCGTGATCATCCATCTCGTGGGTCCCACTATCGCTTCATCTTTCCACTCTCGCTTCGTCGTATGATTACAACATATCAAAGCACGCCGACCCGACAATAAACGAGAAATATAATGGAGGCTCGCAGGCCCAATAATAATAATCAAAGTACAACACTCCACACACTGTCCATATCATCCGTCCATGCCGCATACCTCACATTTCTAAATCATTATCATGTAGTACTACTAGATAATTAAAAAATAATAACAACTAAACCTTTTATTAATTAATATTTTTTGAAATTAGGGACTTAGGGAATTTTTAATTCCTAGGGGTATTTTTATAATTTAGACAAAAAGACAAAAACTGAAATTTCTCAATTTCGAGGGGCATGTGCAACGGGGCCGGGCGCGTCCCTCAGGGGGGCGCCCCCCCGCGAGTGCCGCGCCTCCGCGAGCGTTTCCGGGCCCGCGGGGCAGCGGCTTGCAGGCGGTGCTTCCCCATTGGGCGCCCGTCCCCTCACGGGGGGGTTTTACCCGCGGGAGCAGCGGCTACAAGCGCCGCTGCCCTGCGCGCCTCACCCTGCGGGAGAACGTCAGTAGTCACCGCTGCCTCGCGCGCTCTGCCCGTGGGTCAACACCCGCATCCCCGCCCTTGTCCGCCCCACCGGCTTAGGCAGCCTGCCTTCATCGAATATTCGCAATCCGCAGCCTCTTCGAGCCACAGCAAGGTACACCAGTTGCTGCCCTTGCTCATCCTTACATCAATAATTGACGTCAAAATTCTTCCTAAATACAACACACGCGCTTCAAATAACCAATCATTCGGCAAAACAACCTGGCTTTGATACCACTATTGGGAAATCTTGAGGGCGACATCACATGCGTAGCGAAAGACAAGAAAACAAAATCCCACTTTTCATAAAAGATGTTCGTCGTGTGCGAATATTGGTGTCGCCAAAATCCGTTCAAACAACGCGTATAGCTAAAGATTACTGTTACCTAGGAGATCGTATATCTGTTTCCTTGGCAGATCTCTAGGAGAGGTGAGGAGGTCAACGTCCTCCTCTCTAGCAGTGATCCATGTAGGATCAGGGTCGACACAAAGATGGGGGGGAATTAGTGCTCGGTAAAAAAACATCGGTTAAGAAAATCTTTCATAGATAAAATTCCAACTTGGAAGTACTTAACTTGAAAGCATGTTTGGAAAGATTACCGCAAAACAGGTAATGAGAAGTATAGCACGTAGGAGGGTTGTGGTAGGGTACTTAGCACTAAGTATATGCCAACCAGAGACACAAAAAAAACAGTTTTAGAGTGGTTCGGTCAATCTTGACCTACATCCACTTTTGGCTTCCTCCTCCAACGAGGTCACCGACATCCACTATAGCCTTCCTTCAATAGACGAAGGCCATCACCTTTTACACCCCACTTCTCCTTTTACTAGGTTTAGGAGACAACGCGCTTACACAATACCTTCCTCCTCTCAACTATTCTAACACTTATACTCAAGGAGGAAGGGGATCTCTCAAGTGATCTTCCAACAATTTTTTTCCACTTTTATGCTCTCTGTGATTGTGTCTTTAACTTAGTATGAAGGGTATTTATAGGCTTCAAGTTGATTCAACTTGGAGCCTAAAACTTTCCCATCCCGGGTTCCCCGGGGACGGTCGTACCACCGCCCGTGTCAGTCTGACATTACACGCCTCGTAGTACCAACGCCTGGCACCCTGCCAGGAGTGGTACAACCACCTAGACTGGTGATCCCACTGCCTGACACAGTCTCGAAGATTGTCCCACGACGGTGAGTCTTCTTGGGTCACTGTTTGGGCTTCTTATTGGCCCAACACATTTTCTATACATGGGCCTGACATCGGCTGGCCGCTAATTGGGTTGGCCCAAATCCAAGCCAAATTATGTGCTAACTATGATTCCTAAGACATTTCTCAGCTAAATAGCTGTAGTCGTGGTTCTTCAGCGAGCTCCCGCAATTCTCCAAGCGATCTTCCAACGAACTTCCGACGATCTCTCGGTACTGTCCATTCCCACTCCCAGCAAGCTCCTGGACTCCTCACGGAATAGTTTCACGATGAGCCCTTGGTGAGTTTCGATGTGAGCTCCATCTAGTAAGACTCGACAGACTTCTCTGTTAGGCGTGCCTGCCGAACTTCCGACGAACGTCCGACTTTCGACGACTCCGAACCCAACGAGTCGCGTCCTTGACTCCGGGACTTCATTTTTATTCATGCCTTCCTCGTGTTAATTCAAAAACAAGAGAGACCTCAGCCAGTGATAACAACATATTTCGATCTAGACATTAATACTAAGCATTAATCACAGTTTCCGGCATTTCCTTGTCCCCCTCGACGCTCTTGCCGTTCTTCGGTGCAATCGTCCTCTCCTCGGCCTATTGCCAAGCGTCGCCAGTTGACTCCGCAACTATGATACTCCTTGGCGCAATGTCCGCTCTTCTTGACCCGATGCCAGAATCCATGGCCCGAAGCCATCTGTCGATACGGTCGCATCCATAAGTTCCTCCGGCCGGGCGACGCCAACTCATGTCTGACACCTGATCGTGCCGGCAGAAACATTATTTTTTTGCTGCTTTAATTGTCACTCATCCAATTTCATCGCCATCCTTCCCTCCTGCATCGCTCAAAACGTAGTTAAATCATAAATATATATTGAACATGTGGTCTTCATCATCAAAATCCGATATTCAACAATCTCCCCCTTTTTGTGTATTACTAGCGACAACCAATTCGAAAACGACGGGTTAACTCTCCAACTCCCGGCTTTAACCAAACCTCCCCTATAATATGTCATCTGATAGAACTCTTGATTTAAAAATCAACCAACATTCATGATAAAATGCCTGGCCTGACATCCCACAGACTTCTTCCCCTTTGTCGTCAACAAAAAGGAGAGTCCTTTCTCATGTTTGTAATTAATTCCAACCCGTTTTGCATGAACAAATATCATACCATTGTTTTATCATCATTCAAGTTAGTTATCATCATAGATATACATGGTAGTACGATAGCAAGTTTACAATATACAAGCTAGCAAAAAATTTTCAACATTTTAAAACACGCAAGCTAGCAATTTTGAAATGTTCAAGAAAGCAACTCTTGCTTCTTGAAAATATAAGTTTCCTAGATATGCAAGTTAACTTTTTGCTTCTTGAGATAGACAGATAGCACTTCTTGGTGATGTTTAAGATAGCAATTTTTTCTCTTTTGAGAAGTGACGTTTTCCTTTCTCTTGATTGTGCGAGCTAGCAAATTAGCTTTCTAATATGTTTTGCTCCTCCTTTGTCACTATCAAAAAGAAGGGAAGACCCTTTACATTAATTTCTAAATTATGACAAAGGTAAAATAGCATAGATGAAATTCAAGTCATGAATGTCAAAATCAATTATTATCATGAATATTTTGGATCATTGCATGCATCATTATCATAAGTTAAAGTATTCATGCATAATTCCAAATCATCATGTATAATGTAAAATCATTATTACATGCATGATTCCATATCATCATTTATTCCACAGGATGTACCAATTTTTCAAATTCTCCTACATGCATGATGAAACTTCTTATTTGTATACATCAAAACAAATTAATGAATATTTCATGTATTCATATCCTCACATAAGGAATATCAAGAAGAATTATTGGTGATGAGATAAATATTTCATGAATACAAGGAATTGCATAAAGTATATCATGGTTATTAGAATAGTCTTTTTTAGTGAATAGCAAAAAGAATAGTAGGAGACAAAAGATCTCAATTCATAAAATCAAAGATCAAATCATCAAAATCATGATTCATCTAGAAAATTCTCCTCTTTAAATATTCAAAGAGGATCTTAGGAGATCAAATAATAAGAGATTTCAAATAAAATTTTAAGTCATGAATTTTCAAAAAGATATTCCTTAGTAAATCGTTAGAAAAGGAACGTAAGAGAAAAAGATTTCATTCATGAATACGAACTCTTATGATTCATATTGAAAATTTTCTCAAAATGTAATAGAATAAAGAGTAAGAAATCTTGATTCATAAAGGATTTCATGTTATAATTTTGAGAAATCAAGAGGGTGATTCGAGTAAAACCCATAGATTCAAAACATACAAAATCAATTAGGTTAACAAAAATCATAAATAGATTCATGATTTTAAATCCATAATATATTTTCCTTTTTATGTGATACTTTTTGAGTGATTGATTTCATATAAGCATGCTCAAGTTTTTCGTATGAAAATTATACATCATAGTTTAAAATCGAAAGAGTAATGCTCCTGAATAACTTCAAAGTCTCATGCATAGTACAAAATCATCAAGCATGGTTTCATAATTTTGAATGATTCTATAGATATCTAAAACTTCTTTAGTTTTTAATTCATATGATTAACTTTATATTAGCATGTCCAAATTTTATTCTTATGTCAAAACCATACGTCATGTTGAAAACCAAAGACAAGGTTCATAAAAAAAATCATCAAGCTGGCTGTCCATGCAAAAGATTGTCATTGCAAAAGCCATGCATCGTCATTGGAAAGTAAGTAATCTGGACAATCATCAAAATACACATTCTTGCTTTTAGCACATACATAAGATTAATACTTAATATGTGTACAATCTTAGATGTTAGATTATTGCATTATCATAAAACATACAATTCCATGATCACTTTACAAATATTACTAGAATGATAAGAATGATCCTAATTTTTTAGCATTTTCATTTTATTATAAAACATACAATTTTTAAGCAAAAAAAATAAACTAATATTAAAAATAACTCATGTAAAACCTATCAGTAATTTGAAATAAACAAAGGGAGTTTCATTTACCTCACGTCGAAGCCATTAAGGCATAGTTTACCACCTCGCCTGTTGATTTTCTCCTCGTCTTCAAAGAAGCTCGATCATCCCAATGTTTATCTTCTTCTGCGTTCACAGTAAGTAGTTCGTTCTTTTTGTTCTTAAATTTTTGTTTCATTAGCTTTTTAAATTCTTTTGTAGTTTAAGTTCAAATCGCATTGAGCTTCTGCTCGCGCTGGTCTTCAATGTTCTATGTCCGCAAATCCTTCCTATCGTTTGGAAGTATTCTCATGTTCGTCCAGTTGCCCCATTAGTCATTTCATAGGTCATCAAAAGACCCAATTAGTTCTTCAAGTGCAAAATTATTTAAATCTTTTGTTTCTTGTATTGTCCGTTACTTCAATTATTCCCAAGTTTTAGAAAGTGATATTAAGATCTGTTAACGCGTTCAAATTTCACAAAACTTTTACCGAAGTCTTATAGAACTATTGACGACATTCTACAAATCGAGTTTATAATTCTACCAACGGAGTCGCTCTTAGTTCCAAACAAAACATCTCAAAATCATGCATCAAAAAATTACTTTAAATCCTTTTAAACACTAACTTGGCCTTCGTGTGAGTGATTTTCAATAGTGCGACCAAATCTTGAAAGCCCTTTCGCACACAGAACCCTATTTAAACTCCTTTACGCCTTTTTATCTAAGGGCGTACAATAGAGCATTCATAGCTCTAGCATTTAAAACGAAAACGTCTTCTTCGTTCTCCAAATCATTCCAATCTTGATCATTGTAAGAGACGCCTGTTTATAAAAACCAGATTCGCACTATGCTATAAATTCAAATTCCAACAAGCAGACAACTCTCATTTGAGTTTTCCATAAGTGTAGTTCGTCCCCATGAAAAGGAGGACGAATGAGAGAGTGACACTCTTGAAAACCAAAAGCCATTTCTATATGGGTGTTAAAAAACCAAATAGAAAACTGTGGCTCTGATACCAACTTGTTAGGATCAAGAGCGGCACTAAGAGGGAGGTGAATTAGTGCAGCGGTAAATCATATCATCTACGATTGGATTGAACGCATAAGCTTCAGTCAATTTGGCACAGAAAAACTTTCGAATAAAGGACAGAATTTAGACAGATACAGATTAAGCTAAAGATATTAAACATAACAACATTTCGTTCTTGTCGATTAAATAATTTTATTTTGATTGAGTTATTTTTATAAGAAAAATGAAAAAGGCAGTCCCAAAAATCCGTTCTTTTTTTTTTGAACTCTCCAAATCAAACTCCTTCTCCTTCATCAAATGAGAAACAAGAATTCTACTTTGTCATACATTATCTTAATGTGAATTCTATGTAATGAATCAATTCAATTTTTTGATTCTATATCCTAATCTACATGTGTTGAATCTCCTAGCACCACACAAATCTACCATATTTTTTTTATTATGTAGTATGTATTTTTTTTTTGGGTGGGGGGGGGGGGGGTTGGGTTGACGAATAACGAATTACTATAATATCTTGACCTAGTGCCAAACGTGAAAAATTGGGCGTGGCCAAGCGTAAGGTCAGCGGGTTTTGGTCCCGTTATTCGGAGGTTCGAATCCTTCCGTCCCAGATCGGTTTTCCATCAGAAACAAAGTGGTATCCACATTGTAATCCTCCCCATAAAACGGAAAAATCTTAAAGAAACAACCTTTTCTTTTGTTCTGAATTCTTAAATGGATTCTTTAAAGGGATCCTTAGAATCCATTTACTTCTTTGGTTAAAAGAGACACCAATTTGATAAATTCATTGAACTGGTAAAATTTATGTCT
>PYDT01002496.1:10000-28836 GCA_004837865.1 Musa balbisiana
ATAGAACGCAAAATGTCTTTGTACATGACAGAAAAATTTTCCCATGAAGACCTATATGATTATTGGGTTTCTACCAATGAGCAAAAAAAATACAACTTGAGCAATGAATTGATAAGTCGAATAAAAACTCTAGAAGAAGAAGAAGAAGAAGAAAGGATATCTCTTGCTCTAGATATACTTGAAAAAAGGACCAGATTATGCAACGATGAGAATGAGCAAGAATACTTGCCAAAAGCGTATGATCCTTTTTTGAACGGACCGTATCGTGGAACAATAAAAAAATTCTATTCACATACAATCATGAATGATTTAATTACTTCTACAGAAGAAGAAGAAGAAAGGATATCTCTTGCTCTAGATATACTTGAAAAAAGGACCAGATTATGCAACGATGAGAATGAGCAAGAATACTTGCCAAAAGCGTATGATCCTTTTTTGAACGGACCGTATCGTGGAACAATAAAAAAATTCTATTCACATACAATCATGAATGATTTAATTACTTCTACAGAAGAAGAAGATGTAGATTCCATAGAAACGTTTTGGATAAATAAGATTCATGGGCTCTTTCCTATTTCTAAAAATTCTCGAGAATTTGAACATGAAAAGAATCCGCTTGATGAGAAATCATCATTTAATTATATTGTTAATTTCTTAACGTCAATCGATGAATCTTCTTTATTTTTATTGGAAGAAGAAGAAGAATTAATTCAGAAAGTAAAGCAAAATCCTTGAGATTTGTATTCGACATAATTACAACCAATCCAAATGATCAAACAACAACTGAAAAAAAATCCATTGGAATAGAAGAAATCAGTAAAAAGGTTCCTCGACGGTCATACAAATTGACCGATGAATTAGAAGGACTGGAATAGAGAAATACATGTTAAATGCACCTATAATGGTGTTCCATTATCAGAAACAGAATTTCCCAAAGATTGGTTAACAGATGGTATTCAGATAAAGATTTTATTTCCTTTTCGTTTAAAACCTTGGCGAAGATCTAAAATACGATCTCATCATGGAGATCCAATGAAAAAAAAAGGAAAAAAAAAAAAAAAAAAAAAAAAAAAAAAAAAAAAAAAAAAAAAGAGGAAGATGAACGGATAACAATATCAGAAATTTGGGATAGCATTATATTTGCTCAAGCAATAAGAGGTTTGATGCTGATAACCCAATCTTTTTTTAGAAAAAACATTGTATTGCCTTCATTGATAATAGCTAAAAATATTGGACGTATGTTATTATTCCAATTCCCCGAGTGGTATGAGGATTTGAAGGAATGGAATAGAGAAGAAGAATTAATTCAGAAAGTAAAGCAAAATCCTTGAGATTTGTATTCGACATAATTACAACCAATCCAAATGATCAAACAACAACTGAAAAAAAATCCATTGGAATAGAAGAAATCAGTAAAAAGGTTCCTCGACGGTCATACAAATTGACCGATGAATTAGAAGGACTGGATCAAGAAAATGGAGAAGAACAGAAGGAAGATTATGAAATTAGTTCAAGAAAAGCGAAACGGGTGGTGATCTATACTGATAACAATCCGGATCCGGATACCGATACTGATAACAATCCGGATCCGGATACCGATACTGATAATATTGATCAAGCAGAAGCAGAAGAGGTGGCTTTGATACGTTATTCGCAACAACCAGATTTTAATCGGGGTATAATCCAAGGATCCATGCGTGCTCAAAGACGTAAAACAGTTATTTGGGAAATATTTCAAACAAATGTTCATTCCCCGCTTTTTTTGGATCGAATAGACAAAGTCTTTTTTTTTTCTTTTTTTGATAGATTCTTTTTTTTTTCTTTTTTTGATAGATTCTTTTTTTTTTCTTTTTTTGATAGATATAGATATCGAATAATTAATCTTATTTTTAGGAATTCCGTGGGGGGAAACCCAGAATCCGAAACTTCCGACTTTGAGGAGGAAGAGGAAGAGACAAACACTGGGAAAAAAAAAGACGAGGAGAAAAAAAAAAAAAAAAAGAGGAAGATGAACGGATAACAATATCAGAAATTTGGGATAGCATTATATTTGCTCAAGCAATAAGAGGTTTGATGCTGATAACCCAATCTTTTTTTAGAAAAAACATTGTATTGCCTTCATTGATAATAGCTAAAAATATTGGACGTATGTTATTATTCCAATTCCCCGAGTGGTATGAGGATTTGAAGGAATGGAATAGAGAAATACATGTTAAATGCACCTATAATGGTGTTCCATTATCAGAAACAGAATTTCCCAAAGATTGGTTAACAGATGGTATTCAGATAAAGATTTTATTTCCTTTTCGTTTAAAACCTTGGCGAAGATCTAAAATACGATCTCATCATGGAGATCCAATGAAAAAAAAAGGAAAAAAAAAAAAAAAAGAGGAAGATGAACGGATAACAATATCAGAAATTTGGGATAGCATTATATTTGCTCAAGCAATAAGAGGTTTGATGCTGATAACCCAATCTTTTTTTAGAAAAAACATTGTATTGCCTTCATTGATAATAGCTAAAAATATTGGACGTATGTTATTATTCCAATTCCCCGAGTGGTATGAGGATTTGAAGGAATGGAATAGAGAAATACATGTTAAATGCACCTATAATGGTGTTCCATTATCAGAAACAGAATTTCCCAAAGATTGGTTAACAGATGGTATTCAGATAAAGATTTTATTTCCTTTTCGTTTAAAACCTTGGCGAAGATCTAAAATACGATCTCATCATGGAGATCCAATGAAAAAAAAAGGAAAAAAAAAAAAAAAAAAGAGGAAGATGAACGGATAACAATATCAGAAATTTGGGATAGCATTATATTTGCTCAAGCAATAAGAGGTTTGATGCTGATAACCCAATCTTTTTTTAGAAAAAACATTGTATTGCCTTCATTGATAATAGCTAAAAATATTGGACGTATGTTATTATTCCAATTCCCCGAGTGGTATGAGGATTTGAAGGAATGGAATAGAGAAATACATGTTAAATGCACCTATAATGGTGTTCCATTATCAGAAACAGAATTTCCCAAAGATTGGTTAACAGATGGTATTCAGATAAAGATTTTATTTCCTTTTCGTTTAAAACCTTGGCGAAGATCTAAAATACGATCTCATCATGGAGATCCAATGAAAAAAAAAGGAAAAAAAAAAAAAAAAAAAAAAAAAAAAAAAAAAAAAAAAAAAAATCAGATTATTCACGAATCGACCATTCAAATTCGATCTATGAATTGGACAAATTATTTACTCATAGAAAAAAAAATGAAAGATCTTGCTGATAAGACAATCACAATAAGGAATCAAATAGAAGGAATCACAAAAGACAAGAAGAAAATAGTTCCAGCCTATCATGATAAAAGACCGGAATTACAAAAACATATTTGGCAGATACTTCAAAGAAAAAATACCCGATTAATACGCAAATCACATTATTTTATGAAATCTTTCATTGAAAAAATATACATAGATATCTTGCAATGTATGGTTACCATTTCTAAGGTTAATGCACAACCTTTTAAAAAAACAATTATCAATGAATCCATTTACAACGATGAAAGAAATCAAGAAGGAATTGATGAAACAGATCAAGATACAATGAACTTTATTTCGACTATAAAAAAGTCCTTTTCTAATCCTAATATTAGAAATGATTTAAACACTTATCACGACTTATCTTCCTTGTCCCAAGCATATGTATTTTACAAATTGTCACAAACCCAATTATTTAACAACCATCACCTGAGATCTGTACTTCAATATCACGATCACGGGACCTATCCTTTTATTAAAGACAAGATAAAGTATTATTGTATGACACGAGGAATATTTGATTCCAAATCAAGGCATAAGAAAATTAATAAGTCTGGAATGAATAAATGGAAAAACTGGTTAAAGGGTCATTATCAATATAATTTTTCTCGGAGCAAATGGTCTCGATTAGTACCGAAAAAATGGCGAAATAGAGTCAATCAACGTTGTACTATTCAAAATAAAGAATCAATGAAATTGTATTCATATAAAAAAGAAAAAGACCGATTAATTCATTACATGAATGAAAATTTTTATGCAGTGGATTTATCGACGAGTCGAAAAGAAAAATTAAAAAAACACTACAGATATGATCTTTTATCACATGAATATATAAATTATGGGGATAGTAAGGACTCATACACACTGAAACCCGAATCGTTTTATGTATTGCTAAATATGACTATTGATGGTTACCTAAAAAAAGGATATTTTATTGATACCCATAAAAATCTGGATAGAAAATATTTGGATTATAGAATTCTTCATTTTTGCCTTAGAAACAATAGTGATATTGAGAACAATAGTGATATTGAGAACAATAGTGATATTGAGAACAATAGTGATATTGAGAACAATAGTGATATTGAGAACAATAGTGATATTGAGAACAATAGTGATATTGAGAACAATAGTGATATTGAGAACAATAGTGATATTGAGAACAATAGTGATATTGAGAACAATAGTGATATTGAGAACAATAGTGATATTGAGAACAATAGTGATATTGAGAACAATAGTGATATTGAGAACAATAGTGATATTGAGAACAATAGTGATATTGAGAACAATAGTGATATTGAGAACAATAGTGATATTGAGAACAATAGTGATATTGAGAACAATAGTGATATTGAGAACAATAGTGATATTGAGAACAATAGTGATATTGAGAACAATAGTGATATTGAGAACAATAGTGATATTGAGAACAATAGTGATATTGAGAACAATAGTGATATTGAGAACAATAGTGATATTGAGAACAATAGTGATATTGAGAACAATAGTGATATTGAGAACAATAGTGATATTGAGAACAATAGTGATATTGAGAACAATAGTGATATTGAGAACAATAGTGATATTGAGAACAATAGTGATATTGAGAACAATAGTGATATTGAGAACAATAGTGATATTGAGAACAATAGTGATATTGAGAACAATAGTGATATTGAGAACAATAGTGATATTGAGAACAATAGTGATATTGAGAACAATAGTGATATTGAGAACAATAGTGATATTGAGAACAATAGTGATATTGAGAACAATAGTGATATTGAGAACAATAGTGATATTGAGAACAATAGTGATATTGAGAACAATAGTGATATTGAGAACAATAGTGATATTGAGAACAATAGTGATATTGAGAACAATAGTGATATTGAGAACAATAGTGATATTGAGAACAATAGTGATATTGAGAACAATAGTGATATTGAGAACAATAGTGATATTGAGAACAATAGTGATATTGAGAACAATAGTGATATTGAGAACAATAGTGATATTGAGAACAATAGTGATATTGAGAACAATAGTGATATTGAGAACAATAGTGATATTGAGAACAATAGTGATATTGAGAACAATAGTGATATTGAGAACAATAGTGATATTGAGAACAATAGTGATATTGAGAACAATAGTGATATTGAGAACAATAGTGATATTGAGAACAATAGTGATATTGAGAACAATAGTGATATTGAGAACAATAGTGATATTGAGAACAATAGTGATATTGAGAACAATAGTGATATTGAGAACAATAGTGATATTGAGAACAATAGTGATATTGAGAACAATAGTGATATTGAGAACAATAGTGATATTGAGAACAATAGTGATATTGAGAACAATAGTGATATTGAGAACAATAGTGATATTGAGAACAATAGTGATATTGAGAACAATAGTGATATTGAGAACAATAGTGATATTGAGAACAATAGTGATATTGAGAACAATAGTGATATTGAGAACAATAGTGATATTGAGAACAATAGTGATATTGAGAACAATAGTGATATTGAGAACAATAGTGATATTGAGAACAATAGTGATATTGAGAACAATAGTGATATTGAGAACAATAGTGATATTGAGAACAATAGTGATATTGAGAACAATAGTGATATTGAGAACAATAGTGATATTGAGAACAATAGTGATATTGAGAACAATAGTGATATTGAGAACAATAGTGATATTGAGAACAATAGTGATATTGAGAACAATAGTGATATTGAGAACAATAGTGATATTGAGAACAATAGTGATATTGAGAACAATAGTGATATTGAGAACAATAGTGATATTGAGAACAATAGTGATATTGAGAACAATAGTGATATTGAGAACAATAGTGATATTGAGAACAATAGTGATATTGAGAACAATAGTGATATTGAGAACAATAGTGATATTGAGAACAATAGTGATATTGAGAACAATAGTGATATTGAGAACAATAGTGATATTGAGAACAATAGTGATATTGAGAACAATAGTGATATTGAGAACAATAGTGATATTGAGAACAATAGTGATATTGAGAACAATAGTGATATTGAGAACAATAGTGATATTGAGAACAATAGTGATATTGAGAACAATAGTGATATTGAGAACAATAGTGATATTGAGAACAATAGTGATATTGAGAACAATAGTGATATTGAGAACAATAGTGATATTGAGAACAATAGTGATATTGAGAACAATAGTGATATTGAGAACAATAGTGATATTGAGAACAATAGTGATATTGAGAACAATAGTGATATTGAGAACAATAGTGATATTGAGAACAATAGTGATATTAGTCAAAATCAAAAAAATATAGTCAAAATCAAAATCAAAAAAATATAGTCAAAATCAAAATCAAAAAAATATTAGTCAAAATCAAAAAAATATAGTCAAAATCAAAATGAAAAAAATATTAGTCAAAATCAAAAAAATATTAGTCAAAATCAAAAAAATATAGTCAAAATCAAAATCAAAAAAATATTAGTCAAAATCAAAATGAAAAAAATATTAGTCAAAATCAAAAAAATATTAGTCAAAATCAAAAAAATATTAGTCAAAATCAAAAAAATATTAGTCAAAATCAAAAAAATATAGTCAAAATCAAAAAAATATTAGTCAAAATCAAAATCAAAAAAATATTAGTCAAAATCAAAAAAATATTAGTCAAAATCAAAAAAATATTAGTCAAAATCAAAATCAAAAAAATATTAGTCAAAATCAAAAAAATATTAGTCAAAATCAAAATCAAAAAAATATTAGTCAAAATCAAAATCAAAAAAATATTAGTCAAAATCAAAATGAAAAAAATATTAGTCAAAATCAAAAAAATATTAGTCAAAATCAAAATCAAAAAAATATTAGTCAAAATCAAAAAAATATTAGTCAAAATCAAAAAAATATAGTCAAAATCAAAATCAAAAAAATATTAGTCAAAATCAAAAAAATATTAGTCAAAATCAAAAAAATATAGTCAAAATCAAAATCAAAAAAATATTAGTCAAAATCAAAATCAAAAAAATATTAGTCAAAATCAAAAAAATATTAGTCAAAATCAAAAAAATATAGTCAAAATCAAAATGAAAAAAATATTAGTCAAAATCAAAATCAAAAAAATATTAGTCAAAATCAAAAAAATATAGTCAAAATCAAAAAAATATTAGTCAAAATCAAAAAAATATTAGTCAAAATCAAAAAAATATTAGTCAAAATCAAAAAAATATTAGTCAAAATCAAAAAAATATTAGTCAAAATCAAAAAAATATTAGTCAAAATCAAAAAAATATAGTCAAAATCAAAATGAAAAAAATATTAGTCAAAATCAAAAAAATATAGTCAAAATCAAAAAAATATTAGTCAAAATCAAAATGAAAAAAATATTAGTCAAAATCAAAAAAATATAGTCAAAATCAAAAAAATATTAGTCAAAATCAAAAAAATATTAGTCAAAATCAAAAAAATATAGTCAAAATCAAAATCAAAAAAATATAGTCAAAATCAAAATCAAAAAAATATTAGTCAAAATCAAAAAAATATTAGTCAAAATCAAAAAAATATTAGTCAAAATCAAAATGAAAAAAATATTAGTCAAAATCAAAATGAAAAAAATATTAGTCAAAATCAAAATCAAAAAAATATTAGTCAAAATCAAAAAAATATAGTCAAAATCAAAAAAATATAGTCAAAATCAAAATGAAAAAAATATTAGTCAAAATCAAAAAAATATTAGTCAAAATCAAAAAAATATAGTCAAAATCAAAAAAATATTAGTCAAAATCAAAATGAAAAAAATATTAGTCAAAATCAAAAAAATATTAGTCAAAATCAAAAAAATATTAGTCAAAATCAAAAAAATATAGTCAAAATCAAAATCAAAAAAATATTAGTCAAAATCAAAATGAAAAAAATATTAGTCAAAATCAAAAAAATATAGTCAAAATCAAAATCAAAAAAATATAGTCAAAATCAAAAAAATATTAGTCAAAATCAAAAAAATATTAGTCAAAATCAAAAAAATATTAGTCAAAATCAAAATCAAAAAAATATTAGTCAAAATCAAAAAAATATTAGTCAAAATCAAAATGAAAAAAATATTAGTCAAAATCAAAAAAATATAGTCAAAATCAAAAAAATATTATCCTTTTCTAAATATATTATCCTTTTCTTTTCTATCTAAATCAAATGGAAAATTTGATTTAGATAGAAACGGATAAATCTAAATTTTTGCGTGTACTAGATTCAAAAAAATTGACATAATATAATAATTATTATTTTATTTTTCCTGATCGGTAAAATCCATGGCATGGAAAAGAAAGAAAAGAAAAAGATAAAAAAAGTTTTATGGTCAAAAATTCATTCATTTCACTTCTTCCACAAGAAGAAAAAGAAGAAAACAGGGGTTCTGTTGAATTTCAAGTATTAAGTTTCACCAATAAGATACGAAGACTTACTTCACATTTGGAATTGCACAAAAGAGATTTTTTATCACAAAGAGGTCTACAAAAAATTCTGAGAAAACGTCAACGTCTGCTGGCTTATTTGTCAAAGAAAAATAGAGCGCGTTATAAGAAATTAATTGACCAGTTGGATATTCGGGAGCCAAAAAATCGTTAATTAAATCGTTTGAATTAGTATAGTAGTTATTAGATTTTTTATTTTGATGAACCTCCTACTTTTTTGAGGAATTCATGAAATAATGAATTAAGGAAGAAAAGATATGACTGTACCGGCTACAAAAAAAGATTTCATGATAGTTAATATGGGTCCTCACCACCCATCAATGCATGGTGTTCTTCGACTGATCGTTACTCTCGATGGTGAAGATGTTATTGACTGTGAACCCATATTGGGCTATTTACACAGAGGGATGGAAAAAATAGCGGAAAACCGAACAATTATACAATATCTGCCTTATGTAACACGTTGGGATTATTTAGCTACTATGTTCACAGAGGCAATAACGGTAAATGCACCAGAACAACTGGAAAATGTTCAAGTACCTAAAAGGGCTAGCTATATCAGAGTAATTATGCTGGAGCTGAGCCGTATAGCTTCTCATTTGTTATGGCTTGGGCCTTTTATGGCGGATATCGGCGCGCAGACTCCCTTTTTCTATATTTTCAGAGAGAGAGAATTGATATATGATTTATTCGAAGCCGCCACAGGTATGCGAATGATGCATAATTATTTCCGCATCGGAGGAGTAGCTGCCGATCTACCTTATGGCTGGATAGATAAATGTTTGGATTTTTGCGATTATTTTTTAACAGGAATTGTTGAATATCAAAAACTCATTACGCGAAATCCCATTTTTTTGGAGCGAGTCGAAGGAGTGGGCATTATTGGTGTAGAGGAAGCAATAAATTGGGGTTTATCAGGACCGATGTTACGAGCTTCTGGAACACAATGGGATCTTCGTAAAATTGATAATTATGAGTGTTACAATGAATTCGATTGGGAAGTCCAATGGCAAAAAGAAGGAGATTCGTTAGCTCGTTATTTAGTACGAATCGGTGAAATGAGGGAATCTATAAAAATAATTCAACAGGCTCTAGAAGGAATTCCTGGAGGACCCTATGAGAATTTAGAAGTCCGACGCTTTGATAGAGCAAAAAATTCCGAATGGAATGATTTTGAATATAGATTTATTAGTAAAAAACCTTCACCCAATTTTGAATTGTCGAAACAAGAACTTTACGTGAGAGTAGAAGCCCCAAAAGGGGAATTAGGAATTTATTTGATAGGAGATAATAGTGTTTTCCCTTGGAGATGGAAAATTCGTCCACCCGGCTTCATAAATTTGCAAATTCTTCCTCAGCTAGTTAAAAGAATGAAATTGGCTGATATCATGACGATACTAGGTAGTATAGATATCATTATGGGAGAGGTTGATCGTTGAAATGATAATTGATACGACAGAAGTACAAACTATCAATTCTTTTTCTATATCGGAATCCTTAAAAGAAGTATATGGACTCATATGGATCTTTGTACCCATTTTGACCCTTATATTGGGAATTACAATAGGGGTACTAGTAATTGTGTGGTTAGAAAGAGAAATATCTGCAGCGATACAACAACGTATTGGGCCTGAATATGCCGGCCCCTTGGGAATTCTTCAAGCTCTAGCAGATGGAACTAAACTACTTTTTAAAGAAGACCTTCTCCCATCTAGAGGAGATGTTCGTTTGTTTAGTATTGGACCGTCTATAGTGGTCATATCAATTCTACTAAGTTATTTAGTAATTCCTTTTGGGTATCGCCTCATTTTAGCCGATCTCAGTATAGGTGTTTTTTTATGGGTCGCCATTTCAAGTATTGCTCCTATTGGGCTTCTTATGTCAGGATACGGATCGAATAATAAATATTCCTTTTCAGGTGGTCTACGAGCTGCTGCTCAATCTATTAGTTATGAAATACCATTAACTCTATGTGTGTTATCAATATCTCTACGTGTGATTCGTTGAACATGAACTTTATACTTCTTTCCTAGAAGTAAAGGAAAGAAGTTGAATGTAATGTATTGAATAGGTATTTTATTTTTTATTCATCATTCGGGTCAATGAGTTAAACCAGATAGTTATATGAGTGAAACAAAACAACTTAGAAGTTTGCAGTAAGAAGATAAAATCTCATTTCATATGTACAAGAATAAAGTTGAAGTAAACATAAGCAGTGTAAACTGTTTACCCCAAGATTAAGATTCTTTCATTAGTCATCATATCTTGAAGCGGGTGTAAAAGATCAACTGTATGGAGTTTTCATTACTGTCTTGTATTTATTACCATGCCGTAGATCAATCAAAAATCAGTGGACGGTTAGGAACACCAAAGTGCACAAAGGATTAGTAATAGAGATAATGTAAGGTATAAAAAAAAGAGATATTTCTACATAAAAAAAAAAAAAAAAAAAAAAAAAAAAAAATTATAAAAAAAATAAAAAAATGAATAACGAATCAAAATAGGGACTTTAAGTTGGTAGAAATGATCAAGCAGTACTTCCCTACGATTCCGATCTAGAGTATGCTCCTATTCACTGATTAAATAAATGACTATCCAGAACGAATTAATCCCTTATTCTTTTTTTTTTTATTTTTTCAAAGTACCCTCTTCTGAGATAGAAGAACAGGAACAAAAGAAATGGAATGTAATAATCGAATGTAATAATCGAATGAATAAAAAAAGATATTTTATTTATTTATTCTTTTTTTTTTTATTTTTTCAAAGTACCCTCTTCTGAGATAGAAGA
This sequence comes from Musa balbisiana, assembly GCA_004837865.1. Classification (NCBI taxonomy): domain Eukaryota; kingdom Viridiplantae; phylum Streptophyta; class Magnoliopsida; order Zingiberales; family Musaceae; genus Musa; species Musa balbisiana. Next base: position 21,601 of record PYDT01002496.1, read on the forward strand.
ACAGGAACAAAAGAAATGGAATGTAATAATCGAATGTAATAATCGAATGTAATAATCGAATGTAATAATCGAATGTAATAATCGAATGTAATAATCGAATGTAATAATCGAATGTAATAATCGAATGTAATAATCGAATGTAATAATCGAATGTAATAATCGAATGTAATAATCGAATGTAATAATCGAATGTAATAATCGAATGTAATAATCGAATGTAATAATCGAATGTAATAATCGAATGTAATAATCGAATGTAATAATCGAATGTAATAATCGAATGTAATAATCGAATGTAATAATCGAATGTAATAATCGAATGTAATAATCGAATGTAATAATCGAATGTAATAATCGAATGTAATAATCGAATGTAATAATCGAATGTAATAATCGAATGTAATAATCGAATGTAATAATCGAATGTAATAATCGAATGTAATAATCGAATGTAATAATCGAATGTAATAATCGAATGTAATAATCGAATGTAATAATCGAATGTAATAATCGAATGTAATAATCGAATGTAATAATCGAATGTAATAATCGAATGTAATAATCGAATGTAATAATCGAATGTAATAATCGAATGTAATAATCGAATGTAATAATCGAATGTAATAATCGAATGTAATAATCGAATGTAATAATCGAATGTAATAATCGAATGTAATAATCGAATGTAATAATCGAATGTAATAATCGAATGTAATAATCGAATGTAATAATCGAATGTAATAATCGAATGTAATAATCGAATGTAATAATCGAATGTAATAATCGAATGTAATAATCGAATGTAATAATCGAATGTAATAATCGAATGTAATAATCGAATGTAATAATCGAATGTAATAATCGAATGTAATAATCGAATGTAATAATCGAATGTAATAATCGAATGTAATAATCGAATGTAATAATCGAATGTAATAATCGAATGTAATAATCGAATGTAATAATCGAATGTAATAATCGAATGTAATAATCGAATGTAATAATCGAATGTAATAATCGAATGTAATAATCGAATGTAATAATCGAATGTAATAATCGAATGTAATAATCGAATGTAATAATCGAATGTAATAATCGAATGTAATAATCGAATGTAATAATCGAATGTAATAATCGAATGTAATAATCGAATGTAATAATCGAATGTAATAATCGAATGTAATAATCGAATGTAATAATCGAATGTAATAATCGAATGTAATAATCGAATGTAATAATCGAATGTAATAATCGAATGTAATAATCGAATGTAATAATCGAATGTAATAATCGAATGTAATAATCGAATGTAATAATCGAATGTAATAATCGAATGTAATAATCGAATGTAATAATCGAATGTAATAATCGAATGTAATAATCGAATGTAATAATCGAATGTAATAATCGAATGTAATAATCGAATGTAATAATCGAATGTAATAATCGAATGTAATAATCGAATGTAATAATCGAATGTAATAATCGAATGTAATAATCGAATGTAATAATCGAATGTAATAATCGAATGTAATAATCGAATGTAATAATCGAATGTAATAATCGAATGTAATAATCGAATGTAATAATCGAATGTAATAATCGAATGTAATAATCGAATGTAATAATCGAATGTAATAATCGAATGTAATAATCGAATGTAATAATCGAATGTAATAATCGAATGTAATAATCGAATGTAATAATCGAATGTAATAATCGAATGTAATAATCGAATGTAATAATCGAATGTAATAATCGAATGTAATAATCGAATGTAATAATCGAATGTAATAATCGAATGTAATAATCGAATGTAATAATCGAATGTAATAATCGAATGTAATAATCGAATGTAATAATCGAATGTAATAATCGAATGTAATAATCGAATGTAATAATCGAATGTAATAATCGAATGTAATAATCGAATGTAATAATCGAATGTAATAATCGAATGTAATAATCGAATGTAATAATCGAATGTAATAATCGAATGTAATAATCGAATGTAATAATCGAATGTAATAATCGAATGAATAAAAAAATGACAATTGGTATCTTTATTACATTAGTTAAAGCTTATTTGTTTCTGTTCATTTCTATCACAACAAGATGGACTTTACCTAGGATGAGAATGGACCAGCTATTAAATCTTGGATGGAAATTTCTTTTACCTATTTCTTTGGGTAATCTATTATTGACAACCTCTTCCCAACTTGTTTCACTATAAATAACAGAATACGATAACGATATTCTAGATTCATAACCTCTTTCAAACAAGAGAAAGAAACATCAATTTATTTATGGATATCTACAATATGTTTCCCATGGTAACTGGGTTCATGAATTATGGTCAACAAACAATACGAGCTGCAAGGTATATTGGTCAAAGTTTCATAATTACCTTATCCCACACAAACCGTTTACCTGTAACTATTCAATATCCTTATGAGAAATCAATTACATCAGAGCGTTTTCGTGGTCGAATTCACTTTGAATTTGATAAATGTATTGCTTGCGAAGTATGTGTTCGTGTATGCCCAATAGATCTACCTGTTGTTGATTGGAGATTGGAAAGAGATATGAAAAAGAAACAATTGCTTAATTATAGTATTGATTTCGGGGTCTGTATATTTTGTGGTAACTGTGTCGAGTATTGTCCAACAAACTGTTTATCCATGACTGAAGAATATGAGCTTTCTACTTATGATCGTCACGAATTGAATTATAATCAAATTGCTTTGAGTCGGTTACCAATGTCAGTAATTGGAGATTACACAATTCAAACAGTTATGAATTCGACTCAAATCAAAATAGATAAAGATAAACCCTTTGATTCAAGAACGATTACCGATTACTAAGATTTTGTTTTGATATAAAAGATCAAAACTTTTTTATTTTGGTTGGTCAGTAACTACAAATAATTATTAAATAATAATTGGTCAGTAACTACAAATAATTATTAAATAATAATTGGTCAGTAACTACAAATAATAATTAGTAACTATAGATTGGTGAGAACCACTCTTTGATTTAAACTGATAATATATTTCTCACGGGAATTTCGAAATATACAATTTCAACTACTTTTTTTATTCTTTTTCTTTTGGATAAAAAGTAAGTAGGATTGGCCCAATAAAATAATTATATCTATATATAAAATTAATATCTATATATAAAATTAATATCTATATATAAAATTAATATCTATATATAAAATTAATATCTATATATAAAATTAATATCTATATATAAAATTAATATCTATATATAAAATTAATATCTATATATAAAATTAATATCTATATATAAAATTAATATCTATATATAAAATTAATATCTATATATAAAATTAATATCTATATATAAAATTAATATCTATATATAAAATTAATATCTATATATAAAATTAATATCTATATATAAAATTAATATCTATATATAAAATTAATATCTATATATAAAATTAATATCTATATATAAAATTAATATCTATATATAAAATTAATATCTATATATAAAATTAATATCTATATATAAAATTAATATCTATATATAAAATTAATATCTATATATAAAATTAATATCTATATATAAAATTAATATCTATATATAAAATTAATATCTATATATAAAATTAATATCTATATATAAAATTAATATCTATATATAAAATTAATATCTATATATAAAATTAATATCTATATATAAAATTAATATCTATATATAAAATTAATATCTATATATAAAATTAATATCTATATATAAAATTAATATCTATATATAAAATTAATATCTATATATAAAATTAATATCTATATATAAAATTAATATCTATATATAAAATTAATATCTATATATAAAATTAATATCTATATATAAAATTAATATCTATATATAAAATTAATATCTATATATAAAATTAATATCTATATATAAAATTAATATCTATATATAAAATTAATATCTATATATAAAATTAATATCTATATATAAAATTAATATCTATATATAAAATTAATATCTATATATAAAATTAATATCTATATATAAAATTAATATCTATATATAAAATTAATATCTATATATAAAATTAATATCTATATATAAAATTAATATCTATATATAAAATTAATATCTATATATAAAATTAATATCTATATATAAAATTAATATCTATATATAAAATTAATATCTATATATAAAATTAATATCTATATATAAAATTAATATCTATATATAAAATTAATATCTATATATAAAATTAATATCTATATATAAAATTAATATCTATATATAAAATTAATATCTATATATAAAATTAATATCTATATATAAAATTAATATCTATATATAAAATTAATATCTATATATAAAATTAATATCTATATATAAAATTAATATCTATATATAAAATTAATATCTATATATAAAATTAATATCTATATATAAAATTAATATCTATATATAAAATTAATATCTATATATAAAATTAATATCTATATATAAAATTAATATCTATATATAAAATTAATATCTATATATAAAATTAATATCTATATATAAAATTAATATCTATATATAAAATTAATATCTATATATAAAATTAATATCTATATATAAAATTAATATCTATATATAAAATTAATATCTATATATAAAATTAATATCTATATATAAAATTAATATCTATATATAAAATTAATATCTATATATAAAATTAATATCTATATATAAAATTAATATCTATATATAAAATTAATATCTATATATAAAATTAATATCTATATATAAAATTAATATCTATATATAAAATTAATATCTATATATAAAATTAATATCTATATATAAAATTAATATCTATATATAAAATTAATATCTATATATAAAATTAATATCTATATATAAAATTAATATCTATATATAAAATTAATATCTATATATAAAATTAATATCTATATATAAAATTAATATCTATATATAAAATTAATATCTATATATAAAATTAATATCTATATATAAAATTAATATCTATATATAAAATTAATATCTATATATAAAATTAATATCTATATATAAAATTAATATCTATATATAAAATTAATATCTATATATAAAATTAATATCTATATATAAAATTAATATCTATATATAAAATTAATATCTATATATAAAATTAATATCTATATATAAAATTAATATCTATATATAAAATTAATATCTATATATAAAATTAATATCTATATATAAAATTAATATCTATATATAAAATTAATATCTATATATAAAATTAATATCTATATATAAAATTAATATCTATATATAAAATTAATATCTATATATAAAATTAATGTATTTTTAATGTATTTTAATTTTAATGTATTTTAATTTTAATGTATTTTAATTTTAATGTATTTTAATTTTAATGTATTTTAATTTTAATGTATTTTAATTTTAATGTATTTTAATTTTAATGTATTTTAATTTTAATGTATTTTAATTTTAATGTATTTTAATTTTAATGTATTTTAATTTTAATGTATTTTAATTTTAATGTATTTTAATTTTAATGTATTTTAATTTTAATGTATTTTAATTTTAATGTATTTTAATTTTAATGTATTTTAATTTTAATGTATTTTAATTTTAATGTATTTTAATTTTAATGTATTTTAATTTTAATGTATTTTAATTTTAATGTATTTTAATTTTAATGTATTTTAATTTTAATGTATTTTAATTTTAATGTATTTTAATTTTAATGTATTTTAATTTTAATGTATTTTAATTTTAATGTATTTTAATTTTAATGTATTTTAATTTTAATGTATTTTAATTTTAATGTATTTTAATTTTAATGTATTTTAATTTTAATGTATTTTAATTTTAATGTATTTTAATTTTAATGTATTTTAATTTTAATGTATTTTAATTTTAATGTATTTTAATTTTAATGTATTTTAATTTTAATGTATTTTAATTTTAATGTATTTTAATTTTAATGTATTTTAATTTTAATGTATTTTAATTTTAATGTATTTTAATTTTAATGTATTTTAATTTTAATGTATTTTAATTTTAATGTATTTTTAATGTATTTTAATTTTAATGTATTTTAATTTTAATGTATTTTAATTTTAATGTATTTTAATTTTAATGTATTTTAATTTTAATGTATTTTAATTTTAATGTATTTTAATTTTAATGTATTTTTAATGTATTTTAATTTTAATGTATTTTAATTTTAATGTATTTTAATTTTAATGTATTTTAATTTTAATGTATTTTAATTTTAATGTATTTTAATTTTAATGTATTTTAATTTTAATGTATTTTAATTTTAATGTATTTTAATTTTAATGTATTTTAATTTTAATGTATTTTAATTTTAATGTATTTTAATTTTAATGTATTTTAATTTTAATGTATTTTAATTTTAATGTATTTTTAATGTATTTTAATTTTAATGTATTTTAATTTTAATGTATTTTAATTTTAATGTATTTTAATTTTAATGTATTTTAATTTTAATGTATTTTAATTTTAATGTATTTTAATTTTAATGTATTTTAATTTTAATGTATTTTAATTTTAATGTATTTTAATTTTAATGTATTTTAATTTTAATGTATTTTAATTTTAATGTATTTTAATTTTAATGTATTTTAATTTTAATGTATTTTAATTTTAATGTATTTTAATTTTAATGTATTTTAATTTTAATGTATTTTAATTTTAATGTATTTTAATTTTAATGTATTTTAATTTTAATGTATTTTAATTTTAATGTATTTTAATTTTAATGTATTTTAATTTTAATGTATTTTAATTTTAATGTATTTTAATTTTAATGTATTTTAATTTTAATGTATTTTAATTTTAATGTATTTTAATTTTAATGTATTTTAATTTTAATGTATTTTAATTTTAATGTATTTTAATTTTAATGTATTTTAATTTTAATGTATTTTAATTTTAATGTATTTTAATTTTAATGTATTTTAATTTTAATGTATTTTAATTTTAATGTATTTTAATTTTAATGTATTTTAATTTTAATGTATTTTAATTTTAATGTATTTTAATTTTAATGTATTTTAATTTTAATGTATTTTAATTTTAATGTATTTTAATTTTAATGTATTTTTAATGTATTTTAATTTTAATGTATTTTAATTTTAATGTATTTTAATTTTAATGTATTTTAATTTTAATGTATTTAATTTTAATGTA
>PYDT01000918.1:0-2500 GCA_004837865.1 Musa balbisiana
ACTGGGGATATTCCCGATACTCACAAAGAAAAGGGAAGTGACTTGGACAAAAAGGGAAGTGACTTGGACAAAAAGGGAAGTGACTTGGACAAAAGAAACGAAGTGACTTGGACAAAAAGGGAAGTGACTTGGACAAAAGAAACGAAGTGACTTGGACAAAAAGGGAAGTGACTTGGACAAAAAGGGAAGTGACTTGGACAAAAGAAACGAAGTGACTTGGACAAAAAGGGAAGTGACTTGGACAAAAAGGGAAGTGACTTGGACAAAAAGGGAAGTGACTTGGACAAAAGAAACGAAGTGACTTGGACAAAAAGGGAAGTGACTTGGACAAAAAGGGAAGTGACTTGGACAAAAAGGGAAGTGACTTGGACAAAAGAAACGAAGTGACTTGGACAAAAGAAACGAAGTGACTTGGACAAAAAGGGAAGTGACTTGGACAAAAAGGGAAGTGACTTGGACAAAAGAAACGAAGTGACTTGGACAAAAAGGGAAGTGACTTGGACAAAAGAAACGAAGTGACTTGGACAAAAGAAACGAAGTGACTTGGACAAAAAGGGAAGTGACTTGGACAAAAAGGGAAGTGACTTGGACAAAAAGGGAAGTGACTTGGACAAAAGAAACGAAGTGACTTGGACAAAAAGGGAAGTGACTTGGACAAAAGAAACGAAGTGACTTGGACAAAAGAAACGAAGTGACTTGGACAAAAAGGGAAGTGACTTGGACAAAAAGGGAAGTGACTTGGACAAAAAGGGAAGTGACTTGGACAAAAGAAACGAAGTGACTTGGACAAAAAGGGAAGTGACTTGGACAAAAAGGGAAGTGACTTGGACAAAAAGGGAAGTGACTTGGACAAAAAGGGAAGTGACTTGGACAAAAGAAACGAAGTGACTTGGACAAAAGAAACGAAGTGACTTGGACAAAAAGGGAAGTGACTTGGACAAAAGAAACGAAGTGACTTGGACAAAAAGGGAAGTGACTTGGACAAAAGAAACGAAGTGACTTGGACAAAAGAAACGAAGTGACTTGGACAAAAAGGGAAGTGACTTGGACAAAAAGGGAAGTGACTTGGACAAAAAGGGAAGTGACTTGGACAAAAAGGGAAGTGACTTGGACAAAAAGGGAAGTGACTTGGACAAAAGAAACGAAGTGACTTGGACAAAAAGGGAAGTGACTTGGACAAAAAGGGAAGTGACTTGGACAAAAAGGGAAGTGACTTGGACAAAAAGGGAAGTGACTTGGACAAAAAGGGAAGTGACTTGGACAAAAGAAACGAAGTGACTTGGACAAAAAGGGAAGTGACTTGGACAAAAGAAACGAAGTGACTTGGACAAAAGAAACGAAGTGACTTGGACAAAAAGGGAAGTGACTTGGACAAAAAGGGAAGTGACTTGGACAAAAAGGGAAGTGACTTGGACAAAAAGGGAAGTGACTTGGACAAAAGAAACGAAGTGACTTGGACAAAAAGGGAAGTGACTTGGACAAAAAGGGAAGTGACTTGGACAAAAAGGGAAGTGACTTGGACAAAAAGGGAAGTGACTTGGACAAAAGAAACGAAGTGACTTGGACAAAAGAAACGAAGTGACTTGGACAAAAAGGGAAGTGACTTGGACAAAAGAAACATCTTGTTTTTTCTTCAAAAATTTCTGATCTCTAGTGGACCTCTCAATAGGATTCGAACCCAGATGAAGTTCTGACCATCTGTCAGAGAAAAAAGAACGAATTGATCTTGTAGGATTCCCAAGAAATTCTTCGATTTCTTCCGGAAGCAGATGATTATTCATCTGCTTCTCACGTTCCGTGAATAGCCGGGACATTGAGGAAGATCCAAAAAGGCATTTCGGGAATCGATCTGATTCTATCTCTGTTCGTTCCGTTTGAAGAAAGGAAGGATCCCAAAGAATCGATCTTTCTTTTAGTTGCTGAATGTCTGTTTGATCGATCAATGTGGGATATTCTGAATCCTCATTTCTAATGGAATCGAAATGATCTATGGATTGATCAGAAGATCCTTTCAATTGGCTAGAATCCCTTACTTGAACGAAAATAGATCTTGTGGAATCATATTGAATATTTGACAATACATTCCGTACCTTGCTAAAAAACCGATCCTTGTTTACCAACCACACATTGTCTAACCAAATCAAATTCTCTCTCGATACGTTCCTCAAAAATCCGATTCGTGCTGATTCTTCCCCCAACTAACGAAGAGATCTTGGCGGAATTGCCACATATGAAATTGAACACAATTTTGCAAAGAAATACCCCACTTGTTTCTCGAGAAGAGATGGGAAACATGCTCAATATCATTTGATTGAATAGTTGCCTCAGCTCCTTGTTGTTTGAAGAAACCCTCCCCTTCAATTGGTCTTTTTTCACGAAAAGCAGACATGAGATAACAAATCAAGTCTTTCCCTAAGATTTCGAATAGCTGTCCCAAATTCAAGTTGATTATGTTTCGCTTCTTCCTCGGAGAAAGACGATCAAACAATTCCCAATCATG
>PYDT01000918.1:10000-28715 GCA_004837865.1 Musa balbisiana
ACTACTCACATGAGCATTTCAGATGAGAATTCGTGAATACTTTTTTCTCTTGATCTCTATATCTGTAGATCATTTCTATTATATCTTCTATTTCTATTGTATTGTTTTATGCCTAATTTTATTATAAATTATTTACCAGGTCATTGATACGGATAATATCCAAATACCAAATACGTTCTCTATATATCCATGTAAATAAAAAGAAGTTATTTGGGGGAAGATCAAAGAATAACTTGTTCTTCTTCCGTAAAGAATTCTTCTAATAATCCCGAACTTAATCTTTGCAAAAAACTGCGTACTGTACTTTTATGTTTACGGGCCAAAGTTCTAGCACACGAAAGTCGAAGTATATACTTCATTCGATACAACTCTGTTTTTTTGAGGATCCACTATGATAGTGAGAAAGATTTCTACATATCCGGCAAATCGATTAATAATATCACAATCTGATAAATCGTCCAAATCGGCTTACTAATAGGATGCCGGATACGGTACAAAATTTAGCTTTAGACAATGATCGAACAAGAGGAATAATTGGGACTATGGTATCAAATTTCTTAGTAAGAATATCCATTAGAAATGAATTCTCTAGCATTTGATTCCTTACCGCCGAAGAATTTATTAGTACACTTGAAAGATAACCCAGAAAATAGAAAGAATATTTTGTACGGGTTATATGGATCCTGTACGGTTGAGACCAAAAATTAAAATAATATTGCCAGAAATTTACAAAGTGGCATTTCCATTTCTTCATCAGAAAATGAGTTCCCCTTGAACCCAGAATCGCTTTTTCCTTGATATCGAACATAGTGCATGAAGGATCCTTGAAGACCCATAAGTCTTCTGAAAAAAATTTCGGCACACTACAAGATGTTCTATTTTTCCATAAAAATGTGTTCGTTCAAGAAAGGCTCCAAAAGATGTTAATCGTAAATAAGAAGATTGTTTACGAAGAAAACTAATACAAATTCACATTCAGATACATAAAAATTATATAAAGAACCAAATATTGCCTTTTTATTTTCTTTTGAAAAACATAAATAATTCTTCGGAGTAATGAACTATCCAATTATATATTCGTAGAGAAGAACCGCAATAAATGCAAAGAGGGAACATCCTGGATCCAGATTGAAGGATTTGGACCAGGATTTCCATATGGATGGGATGAGGTATTAGTATATCTGACAGATAATTTAAATGCATAATTTATCCTCTAAAAAGAAACAGGAAATATTGGAATGAATAGATTGTAAATTATGAGATTTTGGTATTTTTTTTTCTTCAAGGGAAGATACTAATTGCAACGAGAATGGAATTTCCACAATGACTGCAAAACCTTCTGATATCATCTGAGAAAAAAAATGGAATAAAAATAATTGTTGTGCCCAACGAATCGATTTTGGTAAAATCATTAACCGAATAAATCAAATAATTTTGTTGATACATTCGAATAATTAAGCGTTTCACAAGTACTGAACTAAATTTATTGCCATAACCCCAAATTAACGGGTTCATAAAAATTGAACTATTTAAACCCTGAGCATCACAATACGTAAATATACTCCTGAAAAAGAAGTGGATATAGAAAGTATTGTTGCCGAGATCTATCTTTTTCTAATATCCTTGTAATTCTTCCATTTACATTTCCACTTGAAGCAGAGGGAGCGGAGGCCTTTAGTGGTTATCAAATGATACAGCGTGCAATATGGTCCAAACCGGTATTATTTTTTTTGTTTTTGTATTCGATATGTCTATCAATACCTAGTAATAAAAATATTACCCCGAAAAGGAAACAGGAGTCCCATCAATAGATCTTTTTATTCTCTTTTTCTATCGAATTGGTTTATCTTCGTTGTTTATCTTCGTTATAATTACAAGAGGATCAACCCTTTATTTTTTGCAACCCGATCGCTCTTTTGACTTTGGAATTTATTCTCTTTATCAGTATACTGTTTCTTCTACACATCCGTTTCTAATCCATAATAAAGAATTTAGGATTCATTAAAAAAAAAAAAAAAGGAAAAGAATCAATGGTCCACCCACAGGAGAACTCACCCTTTTCCGTATCAGCCTAATTATTTTTAACGTCTAATTAGATCGGGTAATCGTTCAATTCAAATAGAACATAAGCTCGTTGCTTTTTTGTTTTACCAGAATTGGAACCATAGGCTCTATCCATTTATTCACTAGACCCAACTGTAATGTGAATTTGTTTTGTCCCCTTCCCTTCCAAAAATTTTTTATTTTTGTAGCGATCCTTAGGATAAACTAAAATAAAAGTTCCACTTTCATTTTAATTTGTAATTTTTTAATAAAATAAGAATTTATTTTTATTTTTATTACGACCATGCTACTTTTTCCATTCATTACCTTTGAGGATCAGTCGTGGTCTTATAGACTCTACCAATAGTCTGGACGAATTTGTTGCTTCATCCAAATGTGTAAAAGATCATAGTCGCACTTAAAAGCCGAGTACTCTACCGTTGAGTTAGCAACCCGAATAAAATAAAAAAATAGGATATGTAGATACGATCAAAATGAAAAATAAATTAAATTGCACTGCACGACCCCATCAAAACATTGAACTAATAATAAATAAAAAATATTTATGATCAGCGTATCAAATAAATACAAAAATGTTAAATAATAAAAAATGTACAGATCATATTTAAAAAACACCAGATTCCTAAAAGAGATGCTCAATTGTGACAGACCCACCAGTTTTTTATCAATTTTTTTATTTTTGTTAAGTTAAAATCCAAAGAACTCTTATATAGACAGTAACCCAACAATGCAAACCCATTATTTGAGTAAAAGTGAAGTGAAAACCAATAGGTGTCTGAAAAGAGATTTATTTATCTATAATCAATTATATTTGTTCGATACACCATTGTCAATATGAATTGCAATGTTGAGAAAACAAATAACAAATAAGTAAATAAAATAAGGATTTGTATTGGGTTGGCACAACATAAATAAGAAATTTTGATGGAAAAAAATAAGGAAAGATAAAGAAAAAATCTCGTTTATTCAATCAATAGAGGTACAATAAGCAAGATTAATCCCTTGTTTGTTGGTGGATTCCTATAGACAAAAAAAAGTAATTTAAGTATGATCGCGCAAGAAAAAGGGAAATTTTAGGTAAAAAATTGTAAGTAAAAAATTATACAAAGATAGATTTTATATTAATCATCTCCCCCTTTTTTATTAATTTTGTTGTTTTTTTCTTTTAATTAACTCGAAGTTTTTTCTTTAAAAAATTCTGCCTTACTTAAATATCATAACATTGTCTGTAGGTTGAGCGCCCTTTTCAAGGAAATATAGAATAGCGGGAACGTTTAAATAAGTTTGATTCTTTATCGGATCATAAAAACCCACTTTTCGAAAATCTCTTCCTTCTCTTCGGGATCGAACATCAATTGCAACGATTCGATAGATGGCTCATTGGGATGATGTACATAACAATCCCCCCCCAGAAACGTATAGGAGGTTTTTCTCCTCATACGGCTCGAGCTCGAGAAAAAATTATTTTAATTTCGGTATATCTTTCTGTATATAACTCAAATAGTAAACACAAATAATGACTCAAATCATAGTCTAATTCATTATTATTATTTTGTTCTTCCTAAAAAAAAAAAAAAAAAAAGAAATTTCATTCGTACTCATAACTCAAGTTGGTAATTCTGACAGAATTCGAAGGGAAATCCTTAGACATTTATTGAGCCGTCTCTAACCTCTTTTGTTTGTCTCATCTCGAATCTATTTTTATTCCTGATTCTGATCCAATTTTTGAGACAATTGAAAATAGTGTTTCCTTGTTTCGGAATCCTTTATCTTTGCTTTGTAAAATCATTGGTTTAGACATTACTTCGGTGATCTTTACTCCTTTCAAAAGGGCAGCAACATACCTTTTGTTTTTTTTATTTCTTTCTATAGAAATAGAATACCTATAGAAATAGAATACGAAGAATTGATTCCTCTGTGATACACTTTTTTTTGATCGAAATAGTTTTATCATTCCGATTATTTTATATTTTAAGGATATACTTACAAAGTTGGTTTTTTCCCTAACTTCTTTATGATTGGCACTACCCCTAGATTCTTCCCCTTGATAAATGAATCAATCCTTTCCGCTCGGCTCCACATGTCTATCCACTAAGAAACTTAGATTCCTATGGACAGAACAACTATGTCGAGCCAAGACATCGCATTTCTTCGAAAGGTGGATGGTAAAAATCCACAGTGGATCATGTCCTTCAAGTCGCACGTTGCTTTCTACCACATCGTTTCAAACGAAGTTTACCATAACATTCCTCTAATTTAGAATTCAATTTAATTTCAAACCGCAATGGAATTGATTTAATATGTAATCATGAATAGTCATTGGCTCGATGGGAACACGGAACTATATAATAGTCTATACTTTATACCTATGGATAGATAGTATTGTATTTATCCGGAGAAAGCTCAGCAGGGATCCAATTTCTTTAACTCGATATTCTATCATATGATGAAACGTATTTCTAAGAAAGATGCTTGCTTAAGACTTATTTACTTTACATCTCCAACAGATTGTGCGGGACGATCAATCATGAAATGCAGAATCTATTTTTCTAGAACAAAAAACTATAAACCTCAAATCCTTTAATTTAATATATTTCAGCCCGGAAAATCATTCCTGTAGTCAATACTGTTCCATATGACCAAAAACAAAAAGGTCGTAAGTATTCTAGATCCTATTTATTTATCATATTTCTTCGAGTACCAACCAAGAGTTCATAAAAATGTTTTAAAAATCTCCGACTTCAGCATCATGACTGGAACTATGTTTTCTAGTCATGACTAAACTGGATCTCTAATTCAATCACCAAGTCGACGCAATCACAATGAGTAGCTAAAAATTTTAGCAGATATTTCATTCCCTAAGGAGACATAAATTTTACCATGTTCAATGAATTATCAATTGGTTTTCTTTTAACCAAAGAAGTAAATGGATTCTAAGAATCCATTCTAAGAATCCATTCTAAGAATCCATTCTAAGAATCCATTCTAAGAATCCATTCTAAGAATCCATTCTAAGAATCCATTCTAAGAATCCATTCTAAGAATCCATTCTAAGAATCCATTCTAAGAATCCATTCTAAGAATCCATTCTAAGAATCCATTCTAAGAATCCATTCTAAGAATCCATTCTAAGAATCCATTCTAAGAATCCATTCTAAGAATCCATTCTAAGAATCCATTCTAAGAATCCATTCTAAGAATCCATTCTAAGAATCCATTCTAAGAATCCATTCTAAGAATCCATTCTAAGAATCCATTCTAAGAATCCATTCTAAGAATCCATTCTAAGAATCCATTCTAAGAATCCATTCTAAGAATCCATTCTAAGAATCCATTCTAAGAATCCATTCTAAGAATCCATTCTAAGAATCCATTCTAAGAATCCATTCTAAGAATCCATTCTAAGAATCCATTCTAAGAATCCATTCTAAGAATCCATTCTAAGAATCCATTCTAAGAATCCATTCTAAGAATCCATTCTAAGAATCCATTCTAAGAATCCATTCTAAGAATCCATTCTAAGAATCCATTCTAAGAATCCATTCTAAGAATCCATTCTAAGAATCCATTCTAAGAATCCATTCTAAGAATCCATTCTAAGAATCCATTCTAAGAATCCATTCTAAGAATCCATTCTAAGAATCCATTCTAAGAATCCATTCTAAGAATCCATTCTAAGAATCCATTCTAAGAATCCATTCTAAGAATCCATTCTAAGAATCCATTCTAAGAATCCATTCTAAGAATCCATTCTAAGAATCCATTCTAAGAATCCATTCTAAGAATCCATTCTAAGAATCCATTCTAAGAATCCATTCTAAGAATCCATTCTAAGAATCCATTCTAAGAATCCATTCTAAGAATCCATTCTAAGAATCCATTCTAAGAATCCATTCTAAGAATTCAGAACAAAAGAAAAGGTTGTTCTCTTTAAGATTTTCCGTTTTATGTGGGATACAATGTGATACCTCTTTTGTTTCTGATGGAAACGATCTGGGACGGAGGATTCGAACCTCCGAATAACGGGACCAAAACCCGCTGCCTTACCGCTTGGCCACGCCCCATTTTTCCTGTTTGGACTATCACAGACTATTATTAGTATTAGTTATTCGTCAATCCCCAACCCCCCCCCCCCACCAAAAAAAAATCATCTACATATAAAACATATGGGATATTTTTGTTTTTTGCTAGGATTCAACACATGTAGATTAGATATAGAATCAAAAAAATTAATTGATCATTCATAGAATTCAATTAAGATAATGTATAAAGTAGAATTCCTTGTATTCTCATTTGAGAATGGAAGGAAGGATTTTTGATTTGGGAGAGTTCAAAAAAAAAGAAGGATTTTTTGACTTGCCTTTTTCATTTTTCCCTTATAAAAATAACTCAATCAAAATAAATTATCTAATCTACAAGAACGAATGTTTGTTATGTTTTAATATCTTTAGCTTAATCTGTATCTGTCTTAATTCTGTCCTTTATTCGAATAGTTTTTTCTTTGCCAAATTGCCTGAAGCTTATGCCGTTTTCAATCCAATCGTAATTTGATGCCTGTCATACCTGTCCTCTTTTTTCTCTTAGCCTTTGTTTGGCAAGCTGCTGTAAGTTTTCGGGGGGGGGGGGGGGAGGAGGGGGATAAAATCCCTCATACTTTTGCCATCCATTCATTAGTTTATTCGACAAAAAAATTATAAAATGGATAGATCGGCTAAGTCTTACATTAGAATTTACCCCTCGATTCAAAAATGGAAATTCTTGTATATTGAGTAACCGCGGAGATGAATTTTGATCATTTATTTACTCGTTCTGACCTTTCGGTGAGTAAGGAGTTTATTAGTTCTAGGTCCCCTACAATACCTAATTGTCGATATGACAAGAAAACTTTTTTGTGAGGAAGGAATCAAAATCTTATTACAAAGAAATTCGTAAAGTGACTTTCTTTTTCTTTTCAAATCAAAAAACTTAATTTTGGGGGGTATGATGTCAAATCAAACAAAATAGTATATGTGATAAAAAGAAAAATGTAATCTCTCCCTTTTTCTAAAATGATCTTATCTTGGAGATTGTGTAATGCTTACTCTCAAACTCTTTGTTTACCACAGTAGTGATATTCTTTGTTTCTCTCTTCATCTTCGGATTCTTATCTAATGATCCGGGACGTAATCCTGGACGTGAGGAATAAAAAATTTTTGAGTTTTCTTTGTTTTTCTAATTTTTCTTATTATTTATCTATTCCATATATTCACTTTTACCTATAAAAATAAAGGAATCGAAATTCCTTCGAAATCGAAAGTATCAAGTAATAAGAGCGGCGGAGAGAGAGGGATTCGAACCCTCGTACGAATAACTCGTACAACGGATTAGCAATCCGCCGCTTTAGTAACTCTCATCATCTCTCACAATTTTAAATAAAATTGAAATTTCAATAAAATTTCAAATGAAATTGAAATTACCTATTTTCATGAATTGAATTAAATAAAAAAGAAATAATAAAAAGAAAAATTTTTTCTTTTAAGATATTAATTATTAAGTTTACGAGACATACTATACTATTTTTTATTAAGAAGATATTAAACATTTTTATTAAGAAAGATATTAAACATTTTTATTAAGAAGATATTAAACATTAGAGAAGATATACACATTATCATTATCACATTATCATTAGAAATATGAAACAGTCTATAAAATTTCTAACTATAGGATAGATTTCATTACTAATTATAAATAGATTTCATTACAGATGAAATTTAAAAAAATAAAAAGGTGAATCAATTCAAAATGTTCTAAAATCAAAGTAAATTTAAATTATTAATCATTCTAATCTATTAAAGGTTAGGAATTGAATTTTATTTTCAATTAAAGTAAAGAAAAAACAATTAAAGGTTTTTTTATGTAATAAAAAATTTCTTAAATATTATAATTTAAATATTATAATATTATTTAAATATATATATATATATATAATTATATTTTAAGTAATTATATAATTATATTTTAAGTAATTATATAATTATATTTTAAGTAATTATATAATTATATTTTAAGTAATTATATAATTATATTTTAAGTAATTATATAATTATATTTTAAGTAATTATATAATTATATTTTAAGTAATTATATAATTATATTTTAAGTAATTATATAATTATATTTTAAGTAATTATATAATTATATTTTAAGTAATTATATAATTATATTTTAAGTAATTATATAATTATATTTTAAGTAATTATATAATTATATTTTAAGTAATTATATAATTATATTTTAAGTAATTATATAATTATATTTTAAGTAATTATATAATTATATTTTAAGTAATTATATAATTATATTTTAAGTAATTATATAATTATATTTTAAGTAATTATATAATTATATTTTAAGTAATTATATAATTATATTTTAAGTAATTATATAATTATATTTTAAGTAATTATATAATTATATTTTAAGTAATTATATAATTATATTTTAAGTAATTATATAATTATATTTTAAGTAATTATATAATTATATGTAGCGGGTATAGTTTGTGGTAAAGTGTGATTCGTTCTAATTAACAACTTAAAAAGTTAAGGGGTCTCTCGGTTTTTTTGCATACTCCGATCAAAAACTTTATTTCTTAAAAGGGTTTATCCTTTACCCTCTGTCAATAGCTATTTGAGAATAACATAATTCTCCCACGATTTGTATCCAAAGTCCAATTAGAAATTCTATTTTCGAATTGGAATAAAGAAATTTGATTATGTATAGTATTCGTGAAACTACTTTGTTTTTGGGGGGGGGGGAATTGGATCATTCGTCCAATCGAATGATATGAATAAAGGATCTATGGATGAAGATACAAAAGTTTATTTCCAATCGTAACTAGATCTTCAATTTTGTGTTGTAAAAGGGAAATGAAGCCCAACAAACTATACAATGTGGTTTTTTGTTTACTAGACCCATCAGCATATTGTTTCAGCTCGGTGGAACCAAATTCTTTTCTTTTTCCTCCTCGGATCCTGGCGAGCGGAAATAGGGAAACGAAGTAACTAGACTAGACGGATTTGGTATAATCCCTCTCCTCTAGAGGGATTCATCATCTAGTAGCGAGTAGTTTTGGATACTTCAGACAGAAAGGCTGACATAGATGTTATGGATCTAATTTTCTCTAGAATACATCAATCTTCCATAAAGGAGCCGAATGAAATCAAAATTTCACGTTCGGTTTTTGAATTAAGACGTTAAAGTGATCAAGCAACGTCGACTATAACCCCTAGCCTTCCAAGCTAACGTGCGGGTCGATTCCCGCTACCCGCTCTATATTTCTTATCTCTATATTTCTTATTATTATTATACATCTTATTATGTATTATACATACATGCACCATCAATTTAGATATGCATTCTTTTTTATTCCCTAAAATATTTTCCGTGTAATTTTATTTTTTATCCGAACAAAGAAAGTAAGAATACAAAAAATAAAATAGGAATGAAAAGCGTCCATTGTCTAATGGATGGACAGAGGTCTTCTAAACCTTTGGTATAGGTTCAAATCCTATTGGACGCAATTTTTTCCATCTATTTTTAAAATGGCTATACCAAGAAACCCTTTTTGAATCATTCGAATCAGAACTATTTCTCATTATTACTCTTGTACTAATAGAATATACCAAGAATAGAATAAAAGTAAAAAATTATGTTTGTTCCTGAAGTAAAAACAGTTCGATCTGTTCTTGAATAGCTTCCTTCAAAAGAAATTCTAACTTCCCTCGTGAATGCGTGGTAAAAGATATATTTCTTGGAATTTAGGTTTATTGTTTTTTACGTAGCTACTTAACTGACTGAATTCTTTAACCCTGTCGCACTTTCTACGGATCAATATATCCCCTCCGGTATACATGTAGCTATCCTGTTCTTCCACTGCGAGAGGGTCTGATTGGTATTGTTTAAGCAACTCGCGTAAATCGTTGACCTCTTGCCAATGATTCTGAGTAGCTTTATCGAGATCAGAAGCGAATTGTGCAAAGGCTTCTAACTCTGTGAATTGCGCTAGTTCCAATTTTGATTTGCCGGCTACTTGTTTCAGCTTTATTTGAGCTGGGACCTAACTCTAGAACAAATACCCACATTAATAGCAGGTCGGATTCCAGCATTGAATAGATCGGCAGATAAGAATATTTGTCCATCGTTTATGGAAATTACTTAGTAGGAAGATAAGCTGAAACGTCGTCCAGATTGAGTCTCAACTTCGTGAAAGCGTTCCTACTTCCTTCACCTAAACTAGAATTTGATTTAGCGGCTCTTTCCAAAAGTCGTGAAGCAAATAAACATCTCCTGGATAAGCTTCACGACCGGAGGTCTTCTTAATAGAAGAGACATTTGGCGATAAGCTTGTGCCTGTTTGGAGAGATCATCATCAATTATTAAGTATGTTGTCCACGATACATAAAAAACTCAGCCAGAGCCGCTCCCGTATAATGAGCGAGTATTGTAATGTAGCAGGGAATCCGCCGTTTCGGCTACCACAATAGTATATTCCATCGCCCCCTTTTCCCGGAAAGTAGTCACTACCTAGCCACAGAAGATGCTTTTTGACCAATAGCTACATTAACCAACTATACACTTTTGACCTTTTTGATTGAGAATCGTATCTGTGGCTACGGCTGTTTTGCCGGTCTGTCTGTCCCCAATATTATTCTCGCTGACCGCGTCCTATAGGGATCATCGAATCATGGCAATACGCCCCGTTTGAAGAGCTCATATACAGAACGTCTAGAAATAATACCTGGGCCGGGATTCCATTACCGAGATTCAGAAGCTGAAATTTCACCTCTCCCATCAATAGGTTTAGCCAGAGCATTTATAACACGACCCAAATAACCCTCCCCACAGGTAGCTGAGCATTCGTCCTTTGCTTTTACAGAACTTCCCTCTTGTATCATCAAACCATCACCCATTAATACAACGCCAACATTATTTGATTCCAAATTCAGAGCAATGCCTATTGTACCCTCTTGAAACTCTACTAATCCAACCTGCCTTAACTTTCATCAGACATGAACACGAGCAATTCCGTCGCCTACTTGAAGTTACGGTACCCGGTATTCACAATCTTTATTTCTCTACTATATTGTTCAATACGCTCACGAATAATATTACTAATTTCGTCGGCTCGAAGTTTACCATTAGTGTTTCTTTATTCTTTTTAGGAGGAAAAGAAAAAAATAATGCCTAAACTATAAATCAAAAACGAAGGCTTAATCATTATTCTTTCTGGCCCCGAAGAAATGCCCCTATTAGCACGGATCGTACGGAAATGTAACTCGCTATTCAAGCAACTATTCAGAGTCCTAGAGTCTTGAATGCTATGTTGGAAAACCTCGGTGTCGGACTGATTAATCGCTCTTTGTTGTTCAAACTGAAGGGTTTCATTTTTGTAATTTTCTAATTGTTCCAAACTATTACTAGTGGCATTACTCAAATTTTGTTTTTCTCGTTCTATTTCAGAGTATCCATTCATTCGATACTCATCTGCTTCCATTTCCACTTTACGTAAGCGAGCCCGGGCTCTTTCGAGCTGCTCAATGGCCCCTTTACGTAATTCTTCCGAATTTCGAATAGTATTCAAATCCTCTGTTTTCGATTATCTAATAAATCATTTAATGAAAGTAGATTATCTTACCATTAATTTCAAAACTTCCATGATCTCTTCCCGAACCAACATGAATCTTTCGATTCATTGGCTCTCACGCTCAATTATTTATTTTATTTATGGTATGGGTATTCCCATATCTTTTTTAATGTAATGACCTACCCTCTCTTTTCTGTTTGTATTCAAAGATGTCAAAACTGAACAATACCCATAATATCGTATGACTCTTCCACTAGACCAACAAAAATCTAGAATTGTCAGCAAAGTTGTTTCTTTATTTGTATTTTATTTATATTTGTTTTGTATTTTATTTATCATTTAAATTTTTAGAATTCTATTTCATTTTTATTTTTAAAAATGAAAATAATTATTATTTTTTATTTGTTTCTTTCTATCCACAAATTTCCTACTTTTTTTTTTTTATACATAGGTCGTCATTTCGGCATTAGATAAAAAAGCAAAGTGCTCATTTTTTCTAGTAAATGGTTAAAATTCTTTTATCGATATGAGTGTTCTATATCAAATCAATAAATTACCAACTATTTTTTTTTTAAAAAACTCCATTTCGTTACTAACGTAGTGGTAGAAGTGGTAGAAAGAGTACCATGTTTTACCTGGACTTTAAACAATTTAGCTTTAAACCATGTTAATGGTCTCACATTATTGGTTGATAGAGAATCAAAGTGATTTACCATAAGTCACGAAATGCTATGGTTCTTACATATGATTTCTAATTTTATTCAGAGTAATTCGTCGAGATCGTGCACCTTTTTCCTATTTCTCCTATAAATACCATAAATAAAGTGCGCTGGATGGATCCAACTTATTCTTGAAATACACAACTCGCACACACTCCCTTTCCAAAATAAATCAATACACCCATCACTACACTTAGATTTATTGGATTTGTTGCTAAAATATCGGTATTAAACCCGAAACTCCCGGCGGATGGCCGTGACCCAAGAACGAAGAATCGATTACATTTTTCATATGCTCCCCTCTCTTATGGATAGGACTAACAAAGAACAGAGTTCTTTTTGTATCACTTCACTCGCCTTTTTTTGATCGATTTCTTTTTATTAATTTCATTTCCACTTTATTTAATGGCATAGATTAAAATCATTTGTTTGAAATTTCTTATTTTTTGAAGTTTTCAAGAAGTTTCCAATAAGATAGCTTTAACTTTTAGTCTTAGATCTCATATCAATTGATAACTATTTCGTTTTGTTGAAACGCTTCGAACATGAAAGTAAAAAAGTTTTCTATTGTACTAAGCTAAGGACTAAAGGAAGAAAGCAAGCGAATCTGGTAATTCCTCATCCTCAAATCCGCCCTTCCTGGCGTATCGTCTCAACAAATAAGTAATTTATAAGTAAGTGTAAATTAATTGCGAAGAAGCAAAGGGCATTCCAAGTTTACAAGTTAAAGTTAAAAAAGAAGAAAAAGTATGTAAGGTACTTTTTTCTATTTATTTCTAGATTAAACAAAAGGATTCGCAAATAAAAGCGCTAACGCCACGACCATCCGTAAATTGTAAAGCTTCCATAAAAGCAGACTAAGCAATAAGTTACCTCGATTTCACCCTCTGCTCTGTTTGTCTCCAATCCTTCTACAGCTTGGCCTGCAGCAGTACCTTGACCAACTCCAGGTCCAATAGAAGCACATGCCCCACGGCCATCCGCAAGCAATACGGAAAGCGGCAGACAATCTTGGATTCTGGTAAAGTTCCTCGCACAAAAAAAAAGAAATGGTTAATGCTACAATCACCAATGAATTATTACTCATTTTTTCATTAAGATCCAGCGGTCCGAAGTAACTAAAAACTCCGAATTGAAATGATAATATTACTAATTACTGAGCAAATCATCACAACTATCTCGTTTTTTTTACCCATAATGGAGTTTTTGTAAATCCATATTCATCAGTTCTACTATTGTATTTCTTTGTTTCGAACCACTCTTTCACTTTAATTCTTCGTTCTTTATACCCATTCTTGAGTTCATCTCTTTTGTTGCATGTTCATCCACAATCACAGACAAAATAGAAGGACTGATATTGAAATCCGTCTAAATGGAGTGTGACTAAATCAGTGTGAGCTGCAAGCAATATCAATCAAATACTACCAATAAAATTAATACCAATACAAATCAATATCAATATATGCATATGTAGTATCTAAAAGTATGTCGTAACCATATCATATATATAATAATTAAATACCATAATTCTCGATAATATTAATTATAAATGATTATATTAACTACGACTTATTGATACTTAGATATTTTACATATGAATATTAATATTAAGCTATTAAACTAATATTAAACGAATTATTAATGTTAACTAATACTTATTTTATTACTTATATTTATTTACTTCTACTTTATTTATTTATTTATTATTATAATTTATTATATTTTATTATATTATATTATTATTATATGATTATATTATTATAGGGATTTCTATTATGATTACAGAGTAGAAGTTAGATTATAAAATAGTAAATATATTTTGTAATATAGTAATAGTATGTAATTAAGTAACGCCATGTAATTATGTCATAATAGTGATGTTATATAGGATGAAGGGATAGCCTTATAGAACTAATGAATATCTAATGTCATTCAATAGGAACATATATATTTGTTTTCTTTCCATAACTAAAAACGTAAAACCCCCGTCATTTTTTTTTTAGAGTAAATCGATGCTAGAATCAGTCCTGAAACTAGACGACGGGGTCCGAGCTTATAGACATTACTACATCAGTATACCTCCCAACCCTTCTTTTTTTTTTACATTCTGTAATACCGTCCATCTTTTCTCCTAAACTCTAAGTCTAAGTAATACGTGATTATTTCCCCACCACTTGGATATCTTTGAACCATGAAGATTGGGATAAACTTTACTTAATAATAAATACAAAGACTATTTGAAAGCGAGTCAATGATGACCCTCCATGGATCACATATAAGCCGCACTAACGTTGCAAAAATCATAGCTTGATACCATTGTAAATAATCAAGAAACCTGACAGGTATAGAACTATGAAGGACTAACGAACAAGAACGACAACTACTAATTCATCAGCCAATATATTCCCGAAAAGTCGAAAACTCAAGAATACGGTGTTGGGAATCTTCTAGTTGTTAATGGTAAAAGTAGTGGGCGTTGTTTGAAGTGTATTTCCCAAAATAACCCAATCCTTTTTTGCTACGACCCGCCATAAAAATATGCTACTGACGTGAGTAAAGCAACAGCAACAGTAGTATTTATATCATTCGTGTGGGGCGCAGCTAACTCCCATGAGTAACTGTATATTTTCCAAGGTAAATAGCGCCTGCCCATTGAATCAAAATAATAGGAAACATAGTGCCAATAAAGGGACCCAGGACATATGCTTCTTCCAATCTGGTTTTGCTCAAGTTCTCGAATAATTCAATGACTATTCGAATAAATTATGACCGCCGGTCGAAAAAGAATGGTTTGTGATTCCGAACAGCTAGAATCACCGAACTTAATAAGATATGCAATTACTACCCAATAAGTGTATAGTATTGGCATGGACTTGTACACCTCCTATTTGCAATAGAAATGTTGGCCTACTTCTACCCCCGATGATCGTATACCCTTGAGTGTTTTATGGACAGGTATAACATTCATATGGTCCTCCACAAAATTGAACTTCAAAAAAAAACAAAAAAAGAACTTATTTGATGCAAACCGATCCTTTCTCACTCCCACTTGAATCACTAATTTGTTATTCATCATCGTAATTTAGGATATCAATAAATACATATAACAAAAATCACATAAATCTACATTTACAATATGCCCACATTTCCATTTTGTTTTTTTTTTCTTTTTTTTAATTCAGATAGTCACCGATTCCAATAAATCTTATAAAATCCCAAATAATTAACTACTTATTCTTTAATCATAGCAACGATTCTTTAGCTACAACGGCCCTACAAGTGCGGATACCTAATTTGTTAAGAACCCATCGGATTGAAGCTATAGCCGGCATCGATTGGCCTGGGATCGAAATAATCTGCGAATCGGGGGCCAATTGTAGCGATTAAACAAATCGCGGATCCCTAAAATTACACATTGCTCGAAGACCATATATTCGTCTTGCTGCTCCACGATGATCACATATCATGCAATCCCGTCATATATTTGATACCGGCCGAATATGTTTGCAAGGAGATAATTTTCTCTCAACATTGCGGCATCTCTTTTGGGAATACGGTTGATTTCCCCATCTTTTGTTCTGCTCTTAATCCCGGACTTTGAAGTCTCGTTTCCGTTAGACCAATTCGTTACATACCACCGAGCATTTGTTATTACAGAATGACACCGGCCCTTATGGCACTGATGCTACTGACTCCGCTGCGTTATTTTGGTACCAACAATTACGAAGTTTTTTTCCCCTACTTGCTGCATCAAAACTAAATCCACAGGGGTGCTTCTGATACAAAACGAGCCGTTTTCTAGTGAGATTTGTAATATGACTACTTTACGCCTTTGCAGAGATTAATGGGCCATTCTAGGATTCCCATTTCTTAGTACCATGACCAAATGACCTCCGGCCTCCATCATCGCTTCAAATTGATGTTCTCCAATATCTTCTTGTCATTTTTCCCCCACCTCCTTTTTGTTTTTTCTTTTTTTTTTAAACTTTTAACCAAGAGACGATGTACGTTGATAAATAATTGTTCCGAATGGACCTTCTACTCTACCGGAATTACCGTTGATACATGTACAAACCATTAAGTCTTTATTACTTATTTTTTTTTTACCAAATCAAATACTCGGACCAGATATTTAAGTTACAACAGATAGTTTAAAAGGAAAAGATAGTTAAAGTCAAATATCTGCTCTTAAGGAATCCTGAAACGGTAAACGATTGTTCTGATGTCTCATGGAAATGGGACGTAAGAACAAAATAATTCTCTAGGTTAACAAAATATCTCTCATTTCCAAATCGAATATATTCTTGCTTTTGATTTCCACAAATAAATGCTCTGTCTTGCCTTGAACGGTGCACTAATTTTTTTTGAAGCCGGTACCAACAGGTATAATCCCACCCAGAACCACGTTCTCTTTCAGGCCTTTTCAACCCCATCATACGACGCCGTAGAGCAGCGTTGCTAAAACTCTAGCGGTTCTTGAAAACTTGCTTCGGTATAAACTTTGAGTATTCAAGATGCCCTCGTTATTCCCAATAGGATTTCCCGATAAGATATCGCTTGTCCAAAGCAGCCCCGCTCTTCCGCTCGCAACAATCCGATTATTCCCAGGTGAAAAAAACATGTAAGACATTCCATCTTCTGAAACAACAATTTGATGTTATTTGACGTAAATAATCTCTATATTCTATTTGGATCTGTAACCCCCTGGGATCGTAAACTTTTGGATTTTTTAACCAAAGAGCTACGACTTTGAACTATGGTTCGCCTCCGCTTGAAATCAATCCCCCTGGTATTCCAAAATTTTTGGTATACCTTCGTTCCAACCTTCACTCTCCTTTCGAGGTTTCATCGATATTGAATCTGAACGTACTTCCTAACGATTTGTTCCACTTGGAAGACCTTGAGTTCTGTCACCAGATCTCGATTTTTCATATAGAAATGTAACTATATCTTCTCTTCGTAAAAGATTTTCTCCATAATGGCCATGAACATACGCCTGGAGTGGCAAATAGGGCTTAGCCGATCTATAACTAAGGAGTCACATGACAATTATGATCTGCCCAGATTTTCTACGTGTGTTCTTATTTGAAATAGACCTCCTTTTCACAAAAAAATTGTCCATACTAATTTTTGTAGAATGTCTCTTTCCCAATCATCGTGCTGGAGAAGTGCCAATTCAAATGGATGGATTCAACATGATTTTACCTAACTGCATGATCGGGTTTAAATCCTCCTATTTCATCTATAAACAGATATTTTAATTATTGAGTACTTGGAAAGTCTGTTGAAAATTGTCAATAGCAAATATTTCTTTAACAAGATCTGATTAATATTATTATGGTAAATGAATAGATTTGCTATTTTAGTAATAGGCCTAAGGGCCCCAGCAATCCTTATTGGGATTATGGATCCGATTCTTTTGTCATATTGTTATTTTGACCTTGAATGGGCCAATTCGAAAACAATTGGAGATGACAAAATTTATCAAGAGG
Source organism: Musa balbisiana (assembly GCA_004837865.1). Classification (NCBI taxonomy): domain Eukaryota; kingdom Viridiplantae; phylum Streptophyta; class Magnoliopsida; order Zingiberales; family Musaceae; genus Musa; species Musa balbisiana. The sequence goes on from PYDT01000918.1 coordinate 27,904, forward strand.
TGGCATTCCGTTATTTCGCTTTAACAATGTCAATAGTACATTGATGTTGGTTAACCATAGATACTACCCTATCGAATGCTAACATTTGTCTCATACACTATGGGGGATTGTGAAAGAGATATATTTGTACATCCCAGAGGGGCTTATAATTGAGATACCATTGTTTTCTGGTACAGAAGTTCCTATATCAATGGGAAAATGCCCTAACCTTGATGCGTTTGAAACTATTGATTTACGTTTTGAAGTAACCCAATAGGTTTACTATACCCTATACATCGATCACTGATCAATTGGAGTACCGCTTACGGGATAGACCTCAACCAGAAAAAAAAAACCCCTGTTGAGACCGGCAGCAAGTGATTTAGTTCAGTATTTCCTCCTAGAAAAGATTGACTCTAGAGATATGGGATATAGAGAAGACAAATTTGTTTGAAGCACGCACGAACCGAAGCGCCCCTTTTTTTCAAAGGAGGAGGACGGGTTATTCACATTGTAATAAATGTTTGATGGTCCAGAGGCGACTTGGAAAGCTCGCTTGGTCATTAATATCCCCCCGGACAAATAAGCTGTCTCCCTTGGGCGTTCCCCGTAATATGTGGAGTATCGACGTAATTTCTAGAGTCATTCGGTCTGAATGCTACATGAATACATAACCAGATGACTGAACGGAGACCTAGGAGTAGAATACATACAGAGTGATTCAGCAGATTTGGATTCCATATACCCCTCATGGTACTTCATCATACGATTTATATCAATCCCTTCTGTCTAGATATCATCATCTTACACTATCCGCCGTATCTTTGGAAGAA
>PYDT01000214.1:5000-28701 GCA_004837865.1 Musa balbisiana
TTTTTTTCTTTTTTTGATAGATATAGATATCGAATAATTAATCTTATTTTTAGGAATTCCGTGGGGGGAAACCCAGAATCCGAAACTTCCGACTTTGAGGAGGAAGAGGAAGAGACAAACACTGGGAAAAAAAAAGACGAGGAGAAAAAAAAAAAGAGGAAGATGAACGGATAACAATATCAGAAATTTGGGATAGCATTATATTTGCTCAAGCAATAAGAGGTTTGATGCTGATAACCCAATCTTTTTTTAGAAAAAACATTGTATTGCCTTCATTGATAATAGCTAAAAATATTGGACGTATGTTATTATTCCAATTCCCCGAGTGGTATGAGGATTTGAAGGAATGGAATAGAGAAATACATGTTAAATGCACCTATAATGGTGTTCCATTATCAGAAACAGAATTTCCCAAAGATTGGTTAACAGATGGTATTCAGATAAAGATTTTATTTCCTTTTCGTTTAAAACCTTGGCGAAGATCTAAAATACGATCTCATCATGGAGATCCAATGAAAAAAAAGGAAAAAAAGAAAATTTTAGTTTTTTAACAGTTTGGGGAATGGAAACGGAACTCCCTTTTGGTTCTCCCCGAAACCAACCTTCTTTTTTTGAACCCATATATAAGGAACTCAAAAAAATAATTAGAAAAGTAAAAAAGAACTCTCTAAAGTTTCAAAAGAAAAAACAAGATGGGTCATCAAAATAGTTCTAGTTCTAAAACGAGTTCTAAAACGAGTTCTAAAACGAATAGTTCTAGTTCTAAACGAATAGTTCTAGTTCTAAAACGAACAGTTCTAGTTCTAAAACGAATAATGAAGAAACTTGAAAAAGTGAACCAAATTTCTTTATTTGAATTGAGGAAGGGAAAAGTACATGAACCAAATGAAAATGCAAAAGATTCAAAAAAAATAATCAGATTATTCACGAATCGACCATTCAAATTCGATCTATGAATTGGACAAATTATTTACTCATAGAAAAAAAATGAAAGATCTTGCTGATAAGACAATCACAATAAGGAATCAAATAGAAGGAATCACAAAAGACAAGAAGAAAATAGTTCCAGCCTATCATGATAAAAGACCGGAATTACAAAAACATATTTGGCAGATACTTCAAAGAAAAAATACCCGATTAATACGCAAATCACATTATTTTATGAAATCTTTCATTGAAAAAATATACATAGATATCTTGCAATGTATGGTTACCATTTCTAAGGTTAATGCACAACCTTTTAAAAAAACAATTATCAATGAATCCATTTACAACGATGAAAGAAATCAAGAAGGAATTGATGAAACAGATCAAGATACAATGAACTTTATTTCGACTATAAAAAGTCCTTTTCTAATCCTAATATTAGAAATGATTTAAACACTTATCACGACTTATCTTCCTTGTCCCAAGCATATGTATTTTACAAATTGTCACAAACCCAATTATTTAACAACCATCACCTGAGATCTGTACTTCAATATCACGATCACGGGACCTATCCTTTTATTAAAGACAAGATAAAGTATTATTGTATGACACGAGGAATATTTGATTCCAAATCAAGGCATAAGAAAATTAATAAGTCTGGAATGAATAAATGGAAAAACTGGTTAAAGGGTCATTATCAATATAATTTTTCTCGGAGCAAATGGTCTCGATTAGTACCGAAAAAATGGCGAAATAGAGTCAATCAACGTTGTACTATTCAAAATAAAGAATCAATGAAATTGTATTCATATAAAAAAGAAAAGACCGATTAATTCATTACATGAATGAAAATTTTTATGCAGTGGATTTATCGACGAGTCGAAAAGAAAAATTAAAAAAACACTACAGATATGATCTTTTATCACATGAATATAAATTATGGGGATAGTAAGGACTCATACACACTGAAACCCGAATCGTTTTATGTTATTGCTAATATGACTATTGATGGTTACACTAACAAAGGATATTTTATTGCTTACCCATAAACATCTGGATCGCAAAATATTTGGATTATAGAATTCTTCATTTTGCTTAGAAACACTAGTGACTTTTGAGAATCAATAGTGTATTGAGAACAATAGTGATATTGAGAACAATAGTGATATTGAGAACAATAGTGATATTGAGAACAATAGTGATATTGAGAACAATAGTGATATTGAGAACAATAGTGATATTGAGAACAATAGTGATATTGAGAACAATAGTGATATTGAGAACAATAGTGATATTGAGAACAATAGTGATATTGAGAACAATAGTGATATTGAGAACAATAGTGATATTGAGAACAATAGTGATATTGAGAACAATAGTGATATTGAGAACAATAGTGATATTGAGAACAATAGTGATATTGAGAACAATAGTGATATTGAGAACAATAGTGATATTGAGAACAATAGTGATATTGAGAACAATAGTGATATTGAGAACAATAGTGATATTGAGAACAATAGTGATATTGAGAACAATAGTGATATTGAGAACAATAGTGATATTGAGAACAATAGTGATATTGAGAACAATAGTGATATTGAGAACAATAGTGATATTGAGAACAATAGTGATATTGAGAACAATAGTGATATTGAGAACAATAGTGATATTGAGAACAATAGTGATATTGAGAACAATAGTGATATTGAGAACAATAGTGATATTGAGAACAATAGTGATATTGAGAACAATAGTGATATTGAGAACAATAGTGATATTGAGAACAATAGTGATATTGAGAACAATAGTGATATTGAGAACAATAGTGATATTGAGAACAATAGTGATATTGAGAACAATAGTGATATTGAGAACAATAGTGATATTGAGAACAATAGTGATATTGAGAACAATAGTGATATTGAGAACAATAGTGATATTGAGAACAATAGTGATATTGAGAACAATAGTGATATTGAGAACAATAGTGATATTGAGAACAATAGTGATATTGAGAACAATAGTGATATTGAGAACAATAGTGATATTGAGAACAATAGTGATATTGAGAACAATAGTGATATTGAGAACAATAGTGATATTGAGAACAATAGTGATATTGAGAACAATAGTGATATTGAGAACAATAGTGATATTGAGAACAATAGTGATATTGAGAACAATAGTGATATTGAGAACAATAGTGATATTGAGAACAATAGTGATATTGAGAACAATAGTGATATTGAGAACAATAGTGATATTGAGAACAATAGTGATATTGAGAACAATAGTGATATTGAGAACAATAGTGATATTGAGAACAATAGTGATATTGAGAACAATAGTGATATTGAGAACAATAGTGATATTGAGAACAATAGTGATATTGAGAACAATAGTGATATTGAGAACAATAGTGATATTGAGAACAATAGTGATATTGAGAACAATAGTGATATTGAGAACAATAGTGATATTGAGAACAATAGTGATATTGAGAACAATAGTGATATTGAGAACAATAGTGATATTGAGAACAATAGTGATATTGAGAACAATAGTGATATTGAGAACAATAGTGATATTGAGAACAATAGTGATATTGAGAACAATAGTGATATTGAGAACAATAGTGATATTGAGAACAATAGTGATATTGAGAACAATAGTGATATTGAGAACAATAGTGATATTGAGAACAATAGTGATATTGAGAACAATAGTGATATTGAGAACAATAGTGATATTGAGAACAATAGTGATATTGAGAACAATAGTGATATTGAGAACAATAGTGATATTGAGAACAATAGTGATATTGAGAACAATAGTGATATTGAGAACAATAGTGATATTGAGAACAATAGTGATATTGAGAACAATAGTGATATTGAGAACAATAGTGATATTGAGAACAATAGTGATATTGAGAACAATAGTGATATTGAGAACAATAGTGATATTGAGAACAATAGTGATATTGAGAACAATAGTGATATTGAGAACAATAGTGATATTGAGAACAATAGTGATATTGAGAACAATAGTGATATTGAGAACAATAGTGATATTGAGAACAATAGTGATATTGAGAACAATAGTGATATTGAGAACAATAGTGATATTGAGAACAATAGTGATATTGAGAACAATAGTGATATTGAGAACAATAGTGATATTGAGAACAATAGTGATATTGAGAACAATAGTGATATTGAGAACAATAGTGATATTGAGAACAATAGTGATATTGAGAACAATAGTGATATTGAGAACAATAGTGATATTGAGAACAATAGTGATATTGAGAACAATAGTGATATTGAGAACAATAGTGATATTGAGAACAATAGTGATATTGAGAACAATAGTGATATTGAGAACAATAGTGATATTGAGAACAATAGTGATATTGAGAACAATAGTGATATTGAGAACAATAGTGATATTGAGAACAATAGTGATATTGAGAACAATAGTGATATTGAGAACAATAGTGATATTGAGAACAATAGTGATATTGAGAACAATAGTGATATTGAGAACAATAGTGATATTGAGAACAATAGTGATATTGAGAACAATAGTGATATTGAGAACAATAGTGATATTGAGAACAATAGTGATATTGAGAACAATAGTGATATTGAGAACAATAGTGATATTGAGAACAATAGTGATATTGAGAACAATAGTGATATTGAGAACAATAGTGATATTGAGAACAATAGTGATATTGAGAACAATAGTGATATTGAGAACAATAGTGATATTGAGAACAATAGTGATATTGAGAACAATAGTGATATTGAGAACAATAGTGATATTGAGAACAATAGTGATATTGAGAACAATAGTGATATTGAGAACAATAGTGATATTGAGAACAATAGTGATATTGAGAACAATAGTGATATTGAGAACAATAGTGATATTGAGAACAATAGTGATATTGAGAACAATAGTGATATTGAGAACAATAGTGATATTGAGAACAATAGTGATATTGAGAACAATAGTGATATTGAGAACAATAGTGATATTGAGAACAATAGTGATATTGAGAACAATAGTGATATTGAGAACAATAGTGATATTGAGAACAATAGTGATATTGAGAACAATAGTGATATTGAGAACAATAGTGATATTGAGAACAATAGTGATATTGAGAACAATAGTGATATTGAGAACAATAGTGATATTGAGAACAATAGTGATATTGAGAACAATAGTGATATTGAGAACAATAGTGATATTGAGAACAATAGTGATATTGAGAACAATAGTGATATTGAGAACAATAGTGATATTGAGAACAATAGTGATATTGAGAACAATAGTGATATTGAGAACAATAGTGATATTGAGAACAATAGTGATATTGAGAACAATAGTGATATTGAGAACAATAGTGATATTGAGAACAATAGTGATATTGAGAACAATAGTGATATTGAGAACAATAGTGATATTGAGAACAATAGTGATATTGAGAACAATAGTGATATTGAGAACAATAGTGATATTGAGAACAATAGTGATATTGAGAACAATAGTGATATTGAGAACAATAGTGATATTGAGAACAATAGTGATATTGAGAACAATAGTGATATTGAGAACAATAGTGATATTGAGAACAAGATCATTATAATTTCTTTGTTCCTGAAAAAATTTTTTATTTTTCAATTAAGATGGGATGACCCCTTGAATCAAAAAATTTTTTATTTTTCAATTAAGATGGGATGACCCCTTGAATCAAAAAATTTTTAATAATGTTAGGATATATTGTCTCCTACTTAGATTGATAAATCCAAGGGAAATTACTATATCCTCGATTCAAAGAGGAGAGATACATCTGGATGTAATGCTGATTCAGAAAGATAAAGCTCTTACAGAATTAATAAAAAGGGGAATATTAATTATCGAACCAATTCGTCTATCTTTAAGAAGGGATGGAAAATTCATTATATATCAAACCATAAGTATTTCATTGGTCGATAAGAGTAAACACCAAATTAATAGAAAATACATAAAGAAAAAGATATGTTGATAAGAAGAATTTTAAAAAATCCACTGGACGACATGGCAATATATTTGTGAATGGGGATCAAGATCATTATAATTTCTTTGTTCCTGAAAAAATTTTTTATTTTTCAATTAAGATGGGATGACCCCTTGAATCAAAAAATTTTTAATAATGTTAGGATATATTGTCTCCTACTTAGATTGATAAATCCAAGGGAAATTACTATATCCTCGATTCAAAGAGGAGAGATACATCTGGATGTAATGCTGATTCAGAAAGATAAAGCTCTTACAGAATTAATAAAAAGGGGAATATTAATTATCGAACCAATTCGTCTATCTTTAAGAAGGGATGGAAAATTCATTATATATCAAACCATAAGTATTTCATTGGTCGATAAGAGTAAACACCAAATTAATAGAAAATACATAAAGAAAAAGATATGTTGATAAGAAGAATTTTAAAAAATCCACTGGACGACATGGCAATATATTTGTGAATGGGGATCAAGATCATTATAATTTCTTTGTTCCTGAAAAAATTTTTTATTTTTCAATTAAGATGGGATGACCCCTTGAATCAAAAAATTTTTAATAATGTTAGGATATATTGTCTCCTACTTAGATTGATAAATCCAAGGGAAATTACTATATCCTCGATTCAAAGAGGAGAGATACATCTGGATGTAATGCTGATTCAGAAAGATAAAGCTCTTACAGAATTAATAAAAAGGGGAATATTAATTATCGAACCAATTCGTCTATCTTTAAGAAGGGATGGAAAAAATAGCGGAAAACCGAACAATTATACAATATCTGCCTTATGTAACACGTTGGGATTATTTAGCTACTATGTTCACAGAGGCAATAACGGTAAATGCACCAGAACAACTGGAAAATGTTCAAGTACCTAAAAGGGCTAGCTATATCAGAGTAATTATGCTGGAGCTGAGCCGTATAGCTTCTCATTTGTTATGGCTTGGGCCTTTTATGGCGGATATCGGCGCGCAGACTCCCTTTTTCTATATTTTCAGAGAGAGAGAATTGATATATGATTTATTCGAAGCCGCCACAGGTATGCGAATGATGCATAATTATTTCCGCATCGGAGGAGTAGCTGCCGATCTACCTTATGGCTGGATAGATAAATGTTTGGATTTTTGCGATTATTTTTTAACAGGAATTGTTGAATATCAAAAACTCATTACGCGAAATCCCATTTTTTTGGAGCGAGTCGAAGGAGTGGGCATTATTGGTGTAGAGGAAGCAATAAATTGGGGTTTATCAGGACCGATGTTACGAGCTTCTGGAACACAATGGGATCTTCGTAAAATTGATAATTATGAGTGTTACAATGAATTCGATTGGGAAGTCCAATGGCAAAAAGAAGGAGATTCGTTAGCTCGTTATTTAGTACGAATCGGTGAAATGAGGGAATCTATAAAAATAATTCAACAGGCTCTAGAAGGAATTCCTGGAGGACCCTATGAGAATTTAGAAGTCCGACGCTTTGATAGAGCAAAAAATTCCGAATGGAATGATTTTGAATATAGATTTATTAGTAAAAAACCTTCACCCAATTTTGAATTGTCGAAACAAGAACCTTTACGTGAGAGTAAGAAGCCCAAAAGGGGAATTAGGAATTTATTTGATTAGGAGATAATAGTGTTTTCCCTTGGAGATGGAAAATTCGTCACCCCGGCTTCATAAATTTGCAAATTCTTCCTCAGCTAGTTAAAAGAATGAAATTGGCTGATATCATGACGATAATAGGTAGTATAGATCTCATATGGGAGAGGTGATCGTTGAACTGATAATTGATACGACAGAAGTACAAACTATCAATTCTTTTTCTATATCGGAATCCCTTAAAAGAAAGTATATGGACTTCATATGGATCTTTGTACCCATTTTGACCTTATATTGGGAATTACAATAGGGGGTACTAGTAATTGTGTGGTTAGAAAGAGAAATATCTGCAGCGATACAACAACGTATTGGGCCTGAATATGCCGGCCCCTTGGGAATTCTTCAAGCTCTAGCAGATGGAACTAAACTACTTTTTAAAGAAGACCTTCTCCCATCTAGAGGAGAATGTTCGTTTGTTTAGTATTGGACCGTCTATAGTGGTCATATCAATTCTACTAAGTTATTTAGTAATTCCTTTTGGGTATCGCCTCATTTTAGCCGATCTCAGTATAGGTGTTTTTTTATGGGTCGCCATTTCAAGTATTGCTCTATGGGCTTCTTATGTCAGGATACGGAATCGAATAATAAATATTCCTTTTCAGGTGGTCTACGAGCTGCTGCTCAATCTATTAGTTATGAAATACCATTAACTCTATGTGTGTTATCAATATCTCTAGTGTGATTCGTTTGAACATGAACTTTATACTTCTTTCCTAGAAGTAAAGGAAAGAAGTTGAATGTAATGTATTGAATAGGTATTTTATTTTTTATTCATCATTCGGGTCAATGAGTTAAACCAGATAGTTATATGAGGTGAAACAAACAACTTAGAAGTTTGCAGTAAGAAGATAACAATCTCATTTCATATGTACAAGAATAAAGTTGACGTAAACATAAGCAGTGTAAAACTGTTTACCCCAAGATTAAGATTCTTTCATTAGTCATCATATCTTGAAGCGGGTGTAAAAGATCAACTGTATGGAGTTTTCATTACTGTCTTGTATTTATTACCATGCCGTAGATCAATCAAAATCAGTGGACGGTTAGGAACACCAAAGTGCACAAAGGATTAGTAATAGAGATAATGTAAGGTATAAAAAAAAGAGATTATTTCTACATAAAAAAAAAAAAAAATTATAAAAAAAATAAAAAATGAATAACGAATCAAAATAGGGACTTTAAGTTGGTAGAAATGATCAAGCAGTACTTCCTACGATTCCGATCTAGAGTATGCTCCTATTCACTGATTAATAATGACTATCCAGAACCGAATTAATCCTTATTCTTTTTTTTTTTATTTTTTCAAAGTACCCTCTTCTGAGATAGAAGAACAGGAACAAAAGAAATGGAATGTAATAATCGAATGTAATAATCGAATGAATAAAAAAAGATATTTTATTTATTTATTCTTTTTTTTTTTATTTTTTCAAAGTACCCTCTTCTGAGATAGAAGAACAGGAACAAAAGAAATGGAATGTAATAATCGAATGTAATAATCGAATGTAATAATCGAATGTAATAATCGAATGTAATAATCGAATGTAATAATCGAATGTAATAATCGAATGTAATAATCGAATGTAATAATCGAATGTAATAATCGAATGTAATAATCGAATGTAATAATCGAATGTAATAATCGAATGTAATAATCGAATGTAATAATCGAATGTAATAATCGAATGTAATAATCGAATGTAATAATCGAATGTAATAATCGAATGTAATAATCGAATGTAATAATCGAATGTAATAATCGAATGTAATAATCGAATGTAATAATCGAATGTAATAATCGAATGTAATAATCGAATGTAATAATCGAATGTAATAATCGAATGTAATAATCGAATGTAATAATCGAATGTAATAATCGAATGTAATAATCGAATGTAATAATCGAATGTAATAATCGAATGTAATAATCGAATGTAATAATCGAATGTAATAATCGAATGTAATAATCGAATGAATAAAAAAAAAAAAATTATAAAAAAAATAAAAAAATGAATAACGAATCAAAATAGGGACTTTAAGTTGGTAGAAATGATCAAGCAGTACTTCCCTACGATTCCGATCTAGAGTATGCTCCTATTCACTGATTAAATAAATGACTATCCAGAACGAATTAATCCCTTATTCTTTTTTTTTTTATTTTTTCAAAGTACCCTCTTCTGAGATAGAAGAACAGGAACAAAAGAAATGGAATGTAATAATCGAATGTAATAATCGAATGTAATAATCGAATGTAATAATCGAATGTAATAATCGAATGTAATAATCGAATGTAATAATCGAATGTAATAATCGAATGTAATAATCGAATGTAATAATCGAATGTAATAATCGAATGTAATAATCGAATGTAATAATCGAATGAATAAAAAAAGATATTTTATTTATTTATTCTTTTTTTTTTTTTTTTTTTTTTTTTTTTTTTTTTTTTTTTTTTTTTTTTTTTTTTTTTTTTTTTTTTTTTTTTTTTTTTTTTTTTTTTTTTTTTTTTTTTTTTTTTTTTTTTTTTTTTTTTTTTTTTTTTTTTTTTTTTTTTTTTTTTTTTTTTTTTTTTTTTTTTTTTTTTTTTTTTTTTTTTTTTTTTTTTTTTTTTTTTTTTTTTTTTTTTTTTTTTTTTTTTTTTTTTTTTTTTTTTTTTTTTTTTTTTTTTTTTTTTTTTTTTTTTTTTTTTTTTTTTTTTTTTTTTTTTTTTTTTTTTTTTTTTTTTTTTTTTTTTTTTTTTTTTTTTTTTTTTTTTTTTTTTTTTTTTTTTTTTTTTTTTTTTTTTTTTTTTTTTTTTTTTTTTTTTTTTTTTTTTTTTTTTTTTTTTTTTTTTTTTTTTTTTTTTTTTTTTTTTTTTTTTTTTTTTTTTTTTTTTTTTTTTTTTTTTTTTTTTTTTTTTTTTTTTTTTTTTTTTTTTTTTTTTTTTTTTTTTTTTTTTTTTTTTTTTTTTTTTTTTTTTTTTTTTTTTTTTTTTTTTTTTTTTTTTTTTTTTTTTTTTTTTTTTTTTTTTTTTTTTTTTTTTTTTTTTTTTTTTTTTTTTTTTTTTTTTTTTTTTTTTTTTTTTTTTTTTTTTTTTTTTTTTTTTTTTTTTTTTTTTTTTTTTTTTTTTTTTTTTTTTTTTTTTTTTTTTTTTTTTTTTTTTTTTTTTTTTTTTTTTTTTTTTTTTTTTTTTTTTTTTTTTTTTTTTTTTTTTTTTTTTTTTTTTTTTTTTTTTTTTTTTTTTTTTTTTTTTTTTTTTTTTTTTTTTTTTTTTTTTTTTTTTTTTTTTTTTTTTTTTTTTTTTTTTTTTTTTTTTTTTTTTTTTTTTTTTTTTTTTTTTTTTTTTTTTTTTTTTTTTTTTTTTTTTTTTTTTTTTTTTTTTTTTTTTTTTTTTTTTTTTTTTTTTTTTTTTTTTTTTTTTTTTTTTTTTTTTTTTTTTTTTTTTTTTTTTTTTTTTTTTTTTTTTTTTTTTTTTTTTTTTTTTTTTTTTTTTTTTTTTTTTTTTTTTTTTTTTTTTTTTTTTTTTTTTTTTTTTTTTTTTTTTTTTTTTTTTTTTTTTTTTTTTTTTTTTTTTTTTTTTTTTTTTTTTTTTTTTTTTTTTTTTTTTTTTTTTTTTTTTTTTTTTTTTTTTTTTTTTTTTTTTTTTTTTTTTTTTTTTTTTTTTTTTTTTTTTTTTTTTTTTTTTTTTTTTTTTTTTTTTTTTTTTTTTTTTTTTTTTTTTTTTTTTTTTTTTTTTTTTTTTTTTTTTTTTTTTTTTTTTTTTTTTTTTTTTTTTTTTTTTTTTTTTTTTTTTTTTTTTTTTTTTTTTTTTTTTTTTTTTTTTTTTTTTTTTTTTTTTTTTTTTTTTTTTTTTTTTTTTTTTTTTTTTTTTTTTTTTTTTTTTTTTTTTTTTTTTTTTTTTTTTTTTTTTTTTTTTTTTTTTTTTTTTTTTTTTTTTTTTTTTTTTTTTTTTTTTTTTTTTTTTTTTTTTTTTTTTTTTTTTTTTTTTTTTTTTTTTTTTTTTTTTTTTTTTTTTTTTTTTTTTTTTTTTTTTTTTTTTTTTTTTTTTTTTTTTTTTTTTTTTTTTTTTTTTTTTTTTTTTTTTTTTTTTTTTTTTTTTTTTTTTTTTTTTTTTTTTTTTTTTTTTTTTTTTTTTTTTTTTTTTTTTTTTTTTTTTTTTTTTTTTTTTTTTTTTTTTTTTTTTTTTTTTTTTTTTTTTTTTTTTTTTTTTTTTTTTTTTTTTTTTTTTTTTTTTTTTTTTTTTTTTTTTTTTTTTTTTTTTTTTTTTTTTTTTTTTTTTTTTTTTTTTTTTTTTTTTTTTTTTTTTTTTTTTTTTTTTTTTTTTTTTTTTTTTTTCATAACCTCTTTCAAACAAGAGAAAGAAACATCAATTTATTTATGGATATCTACAATATGTTTCCCATGGTAACTGGGTTCATGAATTATGGTCAACAAACAATACGAGCTGCAAGGTATATTGGTCAAAGTTTCATAATTACCTTATCCCACACAAACCGTTTACCTGTAACTATTCAATATCCTTATGAGAAATCAATTACATCAGAGCGTTTTCGTGGTCGAATTCACTTTGAATTTGATAAATGTATTGCTTGCGAAGTATGTGTTCGTGTATGCCCAATAGATCTACCTGTTGTTGATTGGAGATTGGAAAGAGATATGAAAAGAAACAATTGCTTAATTATAGTATTGATTTCGGGGTCTGTATATTTTGTGGTAACTGTGTCGAGTATTGTCCAACAAACTGTTTATCCATGACTGAAGAATATGAGCTTTCTACTTATGATCGTCACGAATTGAATTATAATCAAATTGCTTTGAGTCGGTTACCAATGTCAGTAATTGGAGATTACACAATTCAAACAGTTATGAATTCGACTCAAATCAAAATAGATAAAGATAAACCCTTTGATTCAAGAACGATTACCGATTACTAAGATTTTGTTTTGATATAAAAGATCAAAACTTTTTTATTTTGGTTGGTCAGTAACTACAAATAATTATTAAATAATAATTGGTCAGTAACTACAAATAATAATTAGTAACTATAGATTGGTGAGAACCACTCTTTGATTTAAACTGATAATATATTTCTCACGGGAATTTCGAAATATACAATTTCAACTACTTTTTTTATTCTTTTTCTTTTGGATAAAAAGTAAGTAGGATTGGCCCAATAAAATAATTATATCTATATATAAAATTAATATCTATATATAAAATTAATATCTATATATAAAATTAATATCTATATATAAAATTAATATCTATATATAAAATTAATATCTATATATAAAATTAATATCTATATATAAAATTAATATCTATATATAAAATTAATATCTATATATAAAATTAATATCTATATATAAAATTAATATCTATATATAAAATTAATATCTATATATAAAATTAATATCTATATATAAAATTAATATCTATATATAAAATTAATATCTATATATAAAATTAATATCTATATATAAAATTAATATCTATATATAAAATTAATATCTATATATAAAATTAATATCTATATATAAAATTAATATCTATATATAAAATTAATATCTATATATAAAATTAATATCTATATATAAAATTAATATCTATATATAAAATTAATATCTATATATAAAATTAATATCTATATATAAAATTAATATCTATATATAAAATTAATATCTATATATAAAATTAATATCTATATATAAAATTAATATCTATATATAAAATTAATATCTATATATAAAATTAATATCTATATATAAAATTAATATCTATATATAAAATTAATATCTATATATAAAATTAATATCTATATATAAAATTAATATCTATATATAAAATTAATATCTATATATAAAATTAATATCTATATATAAAATTAATATCTATATATAAAATTAATATCTATATATAAAATTAATATCTATATATAAAATTAATATCTATATATAAAATTAATATCTATATATAAAATTAATATCTATATATAAAATTAATATCTATATATAAAATTAATATCTATATATAAAATTAATATCTATATATAAAATTAATATCTATATATAAAATTAATATCTATATATAAAATTAATATCTATATATAAAATTAATATCTATATATAAAATTAATATCTATATATAAAATTAATATCTATATATAAAATTAATATCTATATATAAAATTAATATCTATATATAAAATTAATATCTATATATAAAATTAATATCTATATATAAAATTAATATCTATATATAAAATTAATATCTATATATAAAATTAATATCTATATATAAAATTAATATCTATATATAAAATTAATATCTATATATAAAATTAATATCTATATATAAAATTAATATCTATATATAAAATTAATATCTATATATAAAATTAATATCTATATATAAAATTAATATCTATATATAAAATTAATATCTATATATAAAATTAATATCTATATATAAAAAATGGGGTAACCCTTTTCCTTTCCTGGACCATTTAGTAAGGTCATGATTTGACTTATATTTTTTTTTACATATTATACATAATGGATTTACCTGGACCAATACATGATATTCTTGTAGCATTTCTGGGGTCAGTTCTTATACTAGGGGGTCTGGGGGTAGTATTACTTACCAATCCTATTTATTCTGCTTTTTCGTTGGGATTGGTTCTTGTTTGTATATCCTTATTCTACATTCCATCGAACTCTTTTTTTGTAGCTGCCGCACAGCTACTTATTTATGTGGGAGCCGTAAATGTCTTAATCATATTTGCGGTAATGTTCATGAATGGTTCAGAATATTCCAATGATTCGTATTTTTGGACCATTGGAGATGGAGTCACTTCACTGGTTTGTACAAGTATTCTTTTTTCACTAATTACTACTATACCAGATACGTCATGGTACGGAATTATTTGGACTACAAGATCAAACCAGATTATAGAACAGGACCTAATAAGTAACGTTCAACAAATTGGGATTCATTTATCGACAGATTTTTATCTTCCCTTTGAACTAATTTCTATAATTCTTTTAGTTTCCTTGATAGGTGCAATTACTATGGCTCGCCAATAATAAATACTTAGAATTTTAAAAGAATTAAAAAGTTTTTAGAATTAGAAGTTCTAAATAAATAAAAAATCGAATCGCTTGAATTGTTCATATTGAAATGAATCGAGATTGATAAGGAGTTAGTCAATGATGTTCGAGCATGTACTTTTTTTGAGTGTTTATTTTATTTTCTATCGGTCTCTATGGATTGATCACAAGTCGAAACATGGTTAGAGCACTTATGTGTCTTGAGCTTATACTAAATTCGGTTAATATTAATCTTGTAACATTTTCTGATATATTTGATAGTCGCCAATTAAAAGGAAACATTTTCTCAATCTTTATTATAGCTGTTGCAGCTGCTGAAGCAGCTATTGGTCTAGCTATTGTTTCGTCGATTCATCGAAACAGAAAATCAACTCGTATCAATCAATCGAATTTGTTGAATAATTAGTGATAATTATCATGATCATATATTGAATAATCAGTTATAATGATCATATAAATCAAGACACCGCACAACATGATAAAGCATAAGAAAATAAAAATTAAATTGGAATATTTTTCTATTCTTTTTCTATTCTTTTTCTATTCTTTTTCTATTCTTTTTCTATTCTTTTTCTATTCTTTTTCTATTCTTTTTCTATTCTTTTTCTATTCTTTTTCTATTCTTTTTCTATTCTTTTTCTATTCTTTTTCTATTCTTTTTCTATTCTTTTTCTATTCTTTTTCTATTCTTTTTCTATTCTTTTTCTATTCTTTTTCTATTCTTTTTCTATTCTTTTTCTATTCTTTTTCTATTCTTTTTCTATTCTTTTTCTATTCTTTTTCTATTCTTTTTCTATTCTTTTTCTATTCTTTTTCTATTCTTTTTCTATTCTTTTTCTATTCTTTTTCTATTCTTTTTCTATTCTTTTTCTATTCTTTTTCTATTCTTTTTCTATTCTTTTTCTATTCTTTTTCTATTCTTTTTCTATTCTTTTTCTATTCTTTTTCTATTCTTTTTCTATTCTTTTTCTATTCTTTTTCTATTCTTTTTCTATTCTTTTTCTATTCTTTTTCTATTCTTTTTCTATTCTTTTTCTATTCTTTTTCTATTCTTTTTCTATTCTTTTTCTATTCTTTTTCTATTCTTTTTCTATTCTTTTTCTATTCTTTTTCTATTCTTTTTCTATTCTTTTTCTATTCTTTTTCTATTCTTTTTCTATTCTTTTTCTATTCTTTTTCTATTCTTTTTCTATTCTTTTTCTATTCTTTTTCTATTCTTTTTCTATTCTTTTTCTATTCTTTTTCTATTCTTTTTCTATTCTTTTTCTATTCTTTTTCTATTCTTTTTCTATTCTTTTTCTATTCTTTTTCTATTCTTTTTCTATTCTTTTTCTATTCTTTTTCTATTCTTTTTCTATTCTTTTTCTATTCTTTTTCTATTCTTTTTCTATTCTTTTTCTATTCTTTTTCTATTCTTTTTCTATTCTTTTTCTATTCTTTTTCTATTCTTTTTCTATTCTTTTTCTATTCTTTTTCTATTCTTTTTCTATTCTTTCACNTGGTTTTGTTGCGGAATTATTAGTATTTTTTGGAATAATTACTAGTCCAAAATACCTTTTAATGCCCAAAATGCTAATTACTTTTGTAATGGCAATTGGAATGATATTAACTCCTATTTATTTATTATCTATGTTACGTCAGATGTTCTATGGATACAAGCTATTCAATGTTCCAAACTCTAATTTTGCGGATTCTGGACCACGAGAACTATTTGTTTCAATCTGTATCTTTCTACCCGTAATAGGTATTGGTATTTATCCGGATTTCGTTCTCTCGCTATCAGTTGACAGGGTGCAAGCTATCCTATCTAATTACTTTCATCGATAGTCTTTCATTAATAATACGGAAATCGAATTTTTGTCTTTGATTTTGAGATTTTTAAAATCGTTCGCTGTACAATGCAAAAGAACAAAGTGAATTAGAATTGTAATGAGATGCATTTTTAGTTTTTGAGAACCGTTTTGAATAAGGAATGATTCAAACGGTTCTCAAAAACTCGCACAAACAAGAAGCTTTATATATATATTAGGTGGGATTGATGTTTCTTATGTATTCTTTAGTAGTTTATTCAATTATTTATCTGTGTATTTATTCAAGTAGATGTTATGTGAATGAACCATAACTATGTAGACCTATTCCTAATAGATTGATTCCAAAATAACATATCCAATTATAAGAACTCCTATGAGAACCACAGTGCCGAATTCGTACTTTTCAACTTGATTTGTTCTACTTCTAATATGTATTCTAGTTCTAGTATGTAAATAAATCGCGAATATGGGCCAAGTAATAAAAGCCCAAGTTTCTTTGGGGTCCCAATTCCAATAAGATCCCCATGCTCATTAGCCAATACTGCTCCACAAAGAATGCCTATGGTTAAAAAGGTAATCCTAAACTAATGACACGATAAACTCCAATAATCCAAACGTTGAGTCAATTGATATTTATAATAATTTCGAAATGAAAGAAAAGAAGTGTTTTTAAAAACACTTCTTTTTCATTCAAATATTGATCTCACCAAAGAAAAATGGCTTAATTAAGAAATTATTACCTTTACAAAAATATCGATGTTTTTTCGAAATGTAATGACTAGAAGAGCGACTGAGAATAATGATCCGCATAAAAAGAGCTGCATAGCTTAATAACATCATACTTACGTGCATCATTAACCACTGAGATTGTAGAGCCGGTACTAATATTGCGGATTGATGCATTTCATTTAAAAAACCCGACGTGGCAAGCCTTGTGTTAAAATGGTACTGGTGCGGTTATTGCTGCTTAAATCATTTTATGGTTTCCCCATCTTGGAAATCATATGATAAATGGAGAAACTGACACGAAAGGAAGATTAAACTGACTCGTATAAATTACTTAATGGAAATGTCCTGAAGAAACCCAACGAAACTAATAATCCTGTTATAGAGAAAAAAGTGGCTATCATCCCTTTTTCCAATGAATCACGCAATCCTACGAATTTCTGCGGACTAATAAGATCATTAAATGAATCGTAATCACAATTGAATTATCGAAAAAGAGATATGAGTTAATATATGTCTAAAGTTGTAAATATCCTAAAAGGGGGGGGTCCCATTAGAGAATTGAAATCGAGAATTGAATACATTATAGGATTCGTTGTGTCTCTTTTAGAGGATTTATTTTCTAGGATTTTATAGGATGCCGCCACTCGGACCTCGAACCGAGATGCTCTAGCACTGCTTCCTAAGTAGCAGCGTGTCTACCAATTTCACCATGGCGGCTTACTTGAAATAATAATAGTCCATTTCACGTTGAAATCGTCGAGAATCAAGGATTCAATAGTTTAGTAAACATTAGAATCGATAAATAAAGATTCATTTAAATTCCTATTTAATCTCTATTCAATCCTATTTGAATCTATATTCAAAAAAAAATAATCTTTAGTTGGGATCATTGTAAGTTTTAGTTTTAATAATAAACTTTCGCGTACTAGAAAACTAAGTTCTTCCAAAACAGTTAGAACTCATAGTTTTGTTGTCGGTCGAGTTTGAGGTATAGAACTAGAATTGTTCCTTTTCTCTTTTTTGATTCGTTTTTATTTATCCGATTTTAATTTCATAGATTCAAACAAAATGAAAAAGATTTTTTTTCAATGAAGAAAATTAAAATAACCAGATTAAAATTTCATATGTATAACATTTCATCACTACATCAAAAGAATTTGAAATTTCTACGATTTCGACACCTTAGTATCATTCCTTAGTACCAGTAGATATTAATACTCTTCATTATACTATATAAGGGTAAGATTTACCAAACAAATTGGTTTTTGTTAGGCATATAAAAACAAAGAATTTTCATTTCTATCGTAATCATACTCTACTTTTCACATAGAAAAATATTTTTCTATTGTGAAAGTAGATTAGAAAAAAATATTCAAATTCGATATACATACCTTTATTCTACAGTACCACATCTACATACTACAACAGCTAGTTCTAACTCATATTGATATTGAAGAGTTCAATACATTAATTAATGTGAATCGTTCATCTTAAAAAATTCGAAGTTCTTCGAGTATGTCAATTCCGATTATTCCAAGACTTTATTATTTGTTTGTTGCACAAAAAAACTTTTTGAACGTCCGGTGGAAACCGATTTAGCTAAGGAAAAAGCCTTTACTGCAGCTAAAAATCCTTTTTTTTTTTTTCCAAATATTTTTACGAATACGTTTTTTTGACATAGAAGTACGCTTTTTGGGGACTGCCATTCAAAAAGGGTTACCAGTTTTTATCGTTGTATGTGAAAGACATGTATTGTTTTGTTCAAAATGGATTGTTCCTTTTAGTCATTATCTATACTTATTCCCTGGTAGAATAGTTTTTTAAAAAGCATTTTCAAATATATTTAAAACCTATTAAAACATATAATTTTATTAAAACATATAATTTTATTAAAACATATATATTAAAACCAAAACAAACATATAATATATGTATTAATTACGCATATGTATGCATCACATATCACATATACAACAAACACTAGGGATAAAAAATACAAGTAGAAGAAAGGAAGGAAATTTTTTTTGGAAAAAGAGTTTTTTCTATTAATTGATTAAGCGCAGAGTGCTATGTTTGTCATTCAAATTACAATTCAAACTAGTAGTTAATCTGTTAAACAAGATATTTCATTACCCAATAAAGATAACCTCAGTCATCTTTATTTCAGTTCTATACGAAGTAAGGAGTATCTTCCGATGAACATAAGTTTTCCTTATTGTATTGGAATCCAATCAAAACATAAGTTTTCCTTATTGTATTGGAATCCAATCAAAACATAAGTTTTCCTTATTGTATTGGAATCCAATCAAAACATAAGTTTTCCTTATTGTATTGGAATCCAATCAAAACATAAGTTTTCCTTATTGTATTGGAATCCAATCAAAACATAAGTTTTCCTTATTGTATTGGAATCCAATCAAAACATAAGTTTTCCTTATTGTATTGGAATCCAATCAAAACATAAGTTTTCCTTATTGTATTGGAATCCAATCAAAACATAAGTTTTCCTTATTGTATTGGAATCCAATCAAAACATAAGTTTTCCTTATTGTATTGGAATCCAATCAAAACATAAGTTTTCCTTATTGTATTGGAATCCAATCAAAACATAAGTTTTCCTTATTGTATTGGAATCCAATCAAAACATAAGTTTTCCTTATTGTATTGGAATCCAATCAAAACATAAGTTTTCCTTATTGTATTGGAATCCAATCAAAACATAAGTTTTCCTTATTGTATTGGAATCCAATCAAAACATAAGTTTTCCTTATTGTATTGGAATCCAATCAAAACATAAGTTTTCCTTATTGTATTGGAATCCAATCAAAACATAAGTTTTCCTTATTGTATTGGAATCCAATCAAAACATAAGTTTTCCTTATTGTATTGGAATCCAATCAAAACATAAGTTTTCCTTATTGTATTGGAATCCAATCAATCAGTTTCAGAAGGAGTTACAGAGGGAGTTAGGGAATTACTATAAAAAAATGAACAAATAGGATAACTAGGTCCTTTTTATTTAAATTAAATATGGATCATAGTATCTATATTAGAATCAAGTACTCCTTTTGATATAACTCTTTTTTATTATTATACTATTTTTCTTATTATACTATATAATATGGCTATAAATTACCAGAATAGAATATTCTACTAAGACTAGACTAGAATAGTAGAATGATTAAAGATTTCATTTTGTTTTCTTATGGAACATACATATCAATATGCATGGATAATACCTTTTCTTCCACTTCCAGTTACTGTGTCAATAGGATTTGGACTTCTACTGATTCCGACAGCAACAAAAAATATTCGTCGTATATGGGCTTTTACTAGTGTTTTACTGTTAAGTATAGTTATGGGGTTTTCAGCCAATTTATCTATTCAACAAATACATGGAAGTTCCATCTATCAATATCTATGGTCTTGGACCATCAATAATGATTTTTCCTTAGAGTTCGGATATTTGATCGACCCACTTAGTTCTATTATGTCAATACTAATTACTACTGTTGGAATCTTGGTTCTTATTTATAGTGACAATTATATGTCTCACGATCAAGGATATCTGAGATTTTTTGCTTATATGAGTTTTTTCAATGCTTCCATGTTGGGATTAGTTACCAGTTCCAATTTGATACAAATTTATATTTTTTGGGAACTGGTGGGGATGTGTTCCTATTTATTAATAGGATTTTGGTTCACACGACCGACTGCAGCAAGTGCTTGTCAAAAAGCTTTTGTAACTAATCGTGTAGGGGATTTTGGTTTATTATTAGGAATTTTAGGTTTTTATTGGATAACAGGTAGTTTAGAATTTCGGGATTTGTTCGAAATAACTAATAACTTGATCCATAATAATGGGGTCAGTTCTTTATTTGCTACTTTGTGTGCCTCTTTATTATTCATTGGTGCAGTTGCTAAATCCGCACAATTCCCCCTTCACGTATGGTTACCCGATGCCATGGAAGGACCCACTCCCATCTCGGCTCTTATACACGCTGCTACTATGGTAGCAGCAGGAATTTTTCTTGTAGCTCGACTTCTTCCTATTTTCATAGCTATACCTTACGTAATGAATTTCATATCTTTAATAGGTGTAATAACAGTACTACTAGGAGCTACTTTGGCTCTTGCTCAAAGAGATATAAAAAGAAGTTTAGCCTATTCTACAATGTCTCAATTGGGTTATATTATGTTAGCTCTAGGTATAGGTTCTTATCGAGCTGCTTTATTCCATTTGATCACTCATGCCTATTCTAAAGCTTTATTGTTTTTGGGATCCGGATCTATTATTCATTCAATGGAACCTATTGTCGGATATTCGCCAGAAAAAAGTCAGAATATGGCTCTTATGGGTGGTTTAAGAAGATATGTTCCAATTACAAGAACTACTTTTTTATTAGGTACACTTTCTATTTGCGGTATTCCACCTCTTGCTTGTTTTTGGTCCAAAGATGAAATTCTTAATGATAGTTGGTTGTATTCACCAATTTTCGCAATAATAGCTTGTTTCACAGCAGGATTGACTGCATTTTATATGTTTCGGGTGTATTTACTTACCTTTGATGGACATTTGCGCGTTCATTTTCAAGATTACAGTAGCACAAAAAATAGTTCGTCCTATTCAATATCTCTATGGGGAAAGGAGGTACCCCAAGCAGTCAATAGAAATTTACCTTTATCAACAATGAATAATAAGGTCTTCTTTTTTTCAAAGGATATGTATAAATTTGATAATAATCTAAAAAAATGCATACGATACTTTAATACTTCTTTCGAAAAAAAAAAAATGCATACGATACTTTAATACTTCTTTCGAAAAAAAGTACACTTACATGTACCCTCGCGAAGTGGACAATACTATGCTATTTCCTCTGCTTATATTGGTATTATTTACTTTGTTTGTTGGATCAATAGGAATTCATTTTGATCAAGGAGTAATAGATTTGGATATATTATCCAAATGGTTAACTCCACTCACAAACCTTTTCCATCCAAATTCGAGTAATTCTGTGGACTGGTATGAATTTTTTACAAATGCAATTTTTTCAGTAAGTATAGCTATTTCCGGACTATTCATAGCATATATCTTATATGGGTCTGCTTATTCATTTTTACGGAATTTGAACTTTATCAATTCATTTGTAAAAGGTGGTCCTAAAAGAATTATCTTGGACCAAATCAAAAATGGGATATACAATTGGTCATATAATCGTGGTTACATAGACATTTTTTATACTAGGGTTTTTACCATGGGTATAAGGGGATTAACCGAACTAACTCAGTTTTTTGATAGATATATAATTGATGGAATTACAAATGGGGTTGGCATTGCAAGTTTTTTTATAGGGGAAGGAATCAAATCTATGGGAGGTGGACGAATCTCTTCTTATCTATTCTTTTATTTATTTTATGCATCAATATCGTTATTCATTTTTTTATTTTTTTTATAATTTTTTTTTTTTTTTATGTAGAAATATCTCTTTTTTTTATACCTTACATTATCTCTATTACTAATCCTTTGTGCACTTTGGTGTTCCTAACCGTCCACTGATTTTTGATTGATCTACGGCATGGTAATAAATACAAGACAGTAATGAAAACTCCATACAGTTGATCTTTTACACCCGCTTCAAGATATGATGACTAATGAAAGAATCTTAATCTTGGGGTAAACAGTTTACACTGCTTATGTTTACTTCAACTTTATTCTTGTACATATGAAATGAGATTTTATCTTCTTACTGCAAACTTCTAAGTTGTTTTGTTTCACTCATATAACTATCTGGTTTAACTCATTGACCCGAATGATGAATAAAAAATAAAATACCTATTCAATACATTACATTCAACTTCTTTCCTTTACTTCTAGGAAAGAAGTATAAAGTTCATGTTCAACGAATCACACGTAGAGATATTGATAACACACATAGAGTTAATGGTATTTCATAACTAATAGATTGAGCAGCAGCTCGTAGACCACCTGAAAAGGAATATTTATTATTCGATCCGTATCCTGACATAAGAAGCCCAATAGGAGCAATACTTGAAATGGCGACCCATAAAAAAACACCTATACTGAGATCGGCTAAAATGAGGCGATACCCAAAAGGAATTACTAAATAACTTAGTAGAATTGATATGACCACTATAGACGGTCCAATACTAAACAAACGAACATCTCCTCTAGATGGGAGAAGGTCTTCTTTAAAAGTAGTTTAGTTCCATCTGCTAGAGCTTGAAGAATTCCCAAGGGGCCGGCATATTCAGCCCAATACGTTGTTGTATCGCTGCAGATATTTCTCTTTCTAACACACAATTACTAGTACCCCTATTGTAATTCCCAATATAAGGGTCAAAATGGGTACAAAGATCCATAGAGTCCATATACTTCTTTTAAGGATTCCGATATAGAAA
>PYDT01000088.1:0-28692 GCA_004837865.1 Musa balbisiana
GGCATTCCTTTTTAAAATATAACGGGGGCCAAAATGATAAAGAAACAATTTATTCAACAAGCAAAAAAAGGAGGAGAGGGATTCGAACCCTCGATAGTTCTGTTGGTTTTTAGACTATACCGGTTTTTCAAAGACCGGAGCTATCAACCACTCAGCATCCTCCTCCCCTAGACTTTCTATTTTATTCCTACAAATGGAAGATGACTATATAGATGATACACTAACTACTGTATAACATCCCAGATGCAATCCATATTTCGTGTTCTAATCTGTAGATTTATACATAGATATATGCATGATCCATATTTTCTCTGCTTGTGAAGTTAAATACTAAACTCATCCCCTCGCTCCATGTCAGAATAAAATACCGCGGTAAGGTAATAAGTTCTAAGAATCAATTGTTCATGGTCAATCCCTCATGAGGCATTTTATCAATTCTTGACTAGCGAGGGATCAAATGTATAGTTCTTTGTTTGGTATCTTGGAGGATTACAAACATGCTATTTTGCTTTCCAATTAGCTTGTTTTTTTGCCTTAATTGCGACTTCATCAGTCTTACTGATTAGTGTACCCGTTGTATTTGCTTCTTCTGATGGTTGGTCCCAGTATAAAAAATATTGTTTTCCCGGACCATTAGGATTGGATTAAGTTTTCTGGTAGCTATCCTTAATTCTCTCAATACTCTTGACTTATTTTTTTGATTTCCCCGATCCAAAAAACTCTTCCTTTCTACCTTCCTTCTAATAAATTTAATAATTCGGATTGTGATACAACATCAAGATTCAATCTGAGTTCCAAAAAATATTTTCATTCTTGTATCTGAATAGTTGGCCCTGTACATATGGATCCCAGACCATATTGATATATGAATATGTCATATATTGTGTGGACTAGGCGTGCGTATCAGGAACGCGAAAATGCGGATATGGTCGAATGGTAAAATTCTCTTTGCCAAGAAGAGGGAAAAAAGATGTGGGTTCGATCCCGCTAATCCGCCCCGGTTGAAGTAATTGTATTATATAAATAAGAGATAACATCAAAAATGAAATCGAACTACTAATGCTAAACTAAAAAATCTTTTTTTTTTTTACAAAAAAATGGTGCTTGAGACAGGATTTGAACCCGTGACCTCAAGTTATGAGCCTTGCGAGCTTACCAAACTGCTCTACTCCGCGCTGAAGAACCGGAACTTATGGGTACGAAGAAAGATTGGATGACGCCCTCTAACCATATCCGTACAAAAGATATTCTCTTTATATACAAATGGTAAAGAGGCTCTCTATCTTCTATGATATAGATCGTAGAGATTCCATACCAATCCGAAAGGATATTTTTTCTCTTACAACTTGATCTTATGCGCCCGGTAACAAACATGCATGAAAGAAACATTTCCTCGAAGTATGTCCGGATAGCCCAAAGTCTCGCTAGTTAGCTCTACGTCTTCCAGTCAAAAAACAACGTCGATGGAGACGTATAGGTGCACTTTACGTGGTGGGGATTGCATTTTCCATGAATTTCCCATTTTTCACTCAGATTGAACTTGGCTTATTTTTTTTTTGAGGTCGACTGATCAAATGATATTTCTGTCCAATTTCTGTCGCTGCTTCTCCTCTGAATCAAACCTTTTTTCTTGCCATAATATAATGTTCATTTCCTATTATTATCAATGATACAGATTTCGGATCCTAGAAGGAAAACATATACGAAGGTAGACCTCCTCTCCATCGAAACAAATGAGATTGTTGCTGATTACAGTACATAAAAAAAATAATAATACTAAATTAAAATGACCAATTTTTCCTGATGTAAGGCAATCAAGAAAGCCATAAGTGAATATATAACTACGGAAAAGTGGGCTAATCCAACCATCTTGCTTGCACAATGTGAACAGCCCCTGGCTTATCTCTCCATCGAATCAAATTAGCCAAAGGTGTGCGTTCAATTGGCCAGCTAAGTTTCAATCAATTCCTGCCATTCCGCGCCAGAAATTAAAAAACATAAATCCAGTAGCCCAACGATGTCCAAATAAGACATCCACGCCCATACTGGATAACGATTCATAATACCAAAGGATTATATCCTTGATAAGTTGTGAAGAGTTAAACCATAGATATCTCTTAACCATCCCATTAACTCAGTGGAGATTCATTAAATTGGTGAAACGTTACCCTGCCATAAAGTGTGTGTTTTTTTCCAATCCAATAAAAGTAACCCCCCAATGGTTTTACATCCAGAAAACTGCCAAATAAATGCGTCCCAAGCAGAAATTATCACAAGTACCCCGCGTCCCGGGCCGTCGCAATGAAAACTATAACCGAAAGCCTTTTTATCTGGCCTTAACTTGGAACCACGTGCATCTAGCCACCTTTTACTAAAATAATGTTTGTTGCAAACCTAGAGCATAGCATGTGAACCACGAACTCCCCAGGACCTATTGTTAAGAAGATGAATTACTATTCTCATTAACGCCTCACCCCCCGGTTAACCATATGCTTCCGACCTCATTGAATGCTGGGCCATTCAGTTGAAGATAGAGTACATCCGAACCCATATGAAGTCTTACCAGGCGGATTGTATCCATTGGGCCAAATATAGGTTCAATCAATATTTGTTTTTTTCCGAGTACAAGCGAGCATAACATCGTTATGAACAAAGGCCAAGGTATGGAACCCAAGAAACAGCTGGCCCCAACTTAAATGATATATGATAGCTTCTTTGTTGTCTAACATTCTTGCCAATACATTATCCTCATCGGTTCTGGATGTAATCGCTAATGCAAGAATATAGCTCCCTGGCAAAGGCTCTGTCTGAATAACCCTGCGATTATTGGTGATGAGATATAACGCAGCTTGATAGTAAAGGACTTGTTCTATGAAATGCATAAGCAGGTAAAGAGTACTGTGGTTGAGCTACTAAGGGAAATATCACCCTCAAGCAGGCCAGAGAAGACCTAATTGAAAGATGAAGCGTAATTATGATTGTGTCCATCAAGACCATTATCCCACGCCCTAATCGACCCCCGGAGCATTGTGTTTCTAAAAGATCTTTGATAGATAACGGTGCCCATCCGAAGTTAGTTCTATACATAGACCAGCGCTCAGGAAAATAAATGCAATAGCTAAATGTGATGAGCAATATCGGTCACCATAACCTTTGCGTTGTGGCTGACATCCACCGAGAAGGTTAGAATGGCAGTTCCTGTTCCTTGGAGTCCAATAATGGCTACTCGAATCAGTTTTGGCATAATAGGCACTACCCGTAAAAAGTGTCCCAACCCTTGAGATAGTGGTAATCCTCTAAAAAATTATTCCATCTGACGTACGTCCCTGGATCCTGGAATAGCGACATTAACTAATGTCTGTCCAAGGCCAAGCACTCACTCCGAAATCCTGACAATGATGATTTAAGACGAGATTCGGCCTTTTTGAACCACGAAAAACGCTTGGTTTCCATTTGGGTGTAAGTGTAACCAACCCCTATTAGGATTACGAAAGAATAATAGAAAAAGAGCTCCAGTATAAAGATCGTCATTAGTGCGTAATCCGATGTATAACCACCACTGATAAACCCCGGAATAAGCGCTATTCACTGGACCGGTAGCACACCTCCTCGAGATAAGTCTCTTACAGCTAGGTTGACCAAAATGAGGACCCAAATTGCATGAGGCCATAGGGTCTTACTGTAAGGTCCTTGTATCCATGACTCAAAATTCCCTTGCCCAGCACATGAAAGCGATTTCCGGCCGTCCACCGAAAGATAATTGCTAATGGCCCAAAGGCGCAGCAAAATGTTCTGATAAAGACGGTCCTCAGTAATATCATCATGACTCTCGAAGTCTGTGCGTAGCAATACCAAACCAAATACGACGAGTAGTGGGGTCCTGAGCTAATCCTTGGCTAGAACCTCGAAATCTTCATGCCAAAATCCTTTCAATCCTCCTAGCCATTCTCCTACTGCATAATTCTGCTAAGAAGAATGCCATGTTGTGGCAATTCCACCCGAAATGAATTGGTACTCCTACAGCACGTCCTTGTACAATGCTCAAGGCTCTAGGCGAGTAGCAGAGCAAACTTTTAATATTTGTTATTATGACCCAAACGATGGATTCAATGAGTTCTTGCCAATACCCACGGCCACTGAATAGAAACATTTAAACTGAAAGCCCAGACAAAATGAGCACCTAAGCAAAAGAGACCAAGTGCAATAATGAAGACCATAAGACTGAAGTAACCTAGATGCCTGTGCCCATAAGAATCTCGAAGCCACCCCATTAATAAGTAGGGAACTCTGCGCAAAGTTTCCTCCTGTAATCTGAGTTCTAACCCATTGCTCACTTATAGTACCCCAAACATCCGACTGCATTTTCCAACTGAAATGGAAATACTACGGAAATAATAGCGATTGTCCTCCAGATAGACCTACTAAGACATGATCCCAGGCAGCTACTTTGACATGTTTTTTTTTTTCCCCCCTCTTCCAGGTCCATCACAAGGAAAACGAAAACCAAGATCGCTTTATTCAGGTATCAAACGGAGAACTGCGAGCAAATAGAACACCTGTCAGTAGTACAATACAGTCACGTGGCGTAAATGCATGAATATGATGGACAAGAAGTCTGCGGTTCCTAATGGAATTGTAACAAAGCGACTTGCCGCCTACTGCTACCAACTCACCCGCACTCCCCCAGTTAAGCGGTACTTGCTGTTGCAACCAGACTGTTTTTCCGGTGCTAAGCATGGTGGTTTTGTACCCATTGAGCAAAGATGGGTTGTAATTGTATAGCGGATCTGAAAACATATCTTGTGGACGCCCTAAAGCGCTCATGTATAATTATGATTACAAGCCAAAACTGGGAACCAGAATCTACATGCCCATTAAGATTTGATATTGATTGCATCGCGGTGTCTAAGACATCGATCTAATATGACGTTGTTCGAGTAGTTGGATCGTAATCTCTTACCATAAAATTGCTGCATGTGCAGCAGCC
This sequence comes from Musa balbisiana, assembly GCA_004837865.1. Classification (NCBI taxonomy): domain Eukaryota; kingdom Viridiplantae; phylum Streptophyta; class Magnoliopsida; order Zingiberales; family Musaceae; genus Musa; species Musa balbisiana. Next base: position 4,988 of record PYDT01000088.1, read on the forward strand.
CAACTATTAGAACCCCACCGATCACTTGAATGTGTGAACAACGAAAGTTGTGTACCATAGTCAATAGCTAGGTATGGATAGGGAGGCATGGAATACATATGGTGAGCTACAATAATGGTTAAAGAGCCTAACATAGCCAGGTTAAGAGATACTTGGAGCATGCCACGACGTTTTAATTTCATAGAGTCCTTTATGGCCCTGCCTGTAAATGGACCTTTATGATCCTCAAAAAATGTCCTTTATGCCATGACCATGCCCCAGTTGGTTCTATACATATGACCAGCGATCAGGAAAAGAATTGCAATAGCTAAATGATGTGGTGCATATCGTCACCTAGACCACCTTTTTATTGGGCCAATCCTCCACGAAAAGTAAGAAATTCCGCGTATTTTGACCAATTCAAGGTGAAAAGGGGTTGCTCCCTCGGCAAAACTGGGATAAAGTTGAGCCAAAGGTCCCGATTCAAGATAAATTCATGAGGAAGTGGTATCTCTTTAGGATCAACTCCACGGTCGAGAAATTGGTTAATCGGTTAAAGATACATGGATTGGTGTCCCGCCCAAGAAAAGACCCAAGTTCATAGAACCCCGCTCAGTGGGATTTTAACATAGATTTCTCATCTGGGAAACCCAACTCCAATGTGGGGGGCGGCGTTGGATAATGGAACAACCAGCAAAAAGCATTAACGATGCAAAGGACCCAATGCGCCAATGGCGGTACAATAGAGTTGTAATTCACTAGTTATTCAGATGCTCGCCAAATCTGAAAAAATCCGGAGGTTATTTTGTATTCCTCGGAAACCTCCACCCACATCACCACTTCAATATTTCTGACTACATGGCAAAACTACTGGGCACTGGTGCAATGGAGTAGGATCACTTAGCCATGCTCATAATTGGAAAAACGGGCGCCATGGAAGTACATGCCACTCAGCCAAAGAAAGATAATGGAGAGTGGACCAAAATGAGCACTAAATACTTGTCGACGAGATCTCCTCCAAATCACTGGTATGGACTATCGAAAATCGTGGCATCAGCAGTAGGTTCCCGATCACGTGGAGTATCAGGGGACTTAGCTATTGTCTTGAGAAAGGCCGGGTCGGGCCCATTCCTCGAAGGACGTTTTTATGGGATCCCTATCTACAACAATTTTATCTGGTCCGGCGAACGAATAATCATTAAGTCCTCTCTGTCCGGACAACACATACAAAGAGACCCGCCAACAGTTTTAGTGAACCTCTGAAAGATAGCTATTTTATTTATGTTATGATTATCCCCTTCTTTTCTTTCCTAATCTCCCATACCAGCATTTTATTTAGTTATTCACTGAGCAATTATTAGTTATTCACTAGAGCAATTATGATATTGAAGTCAATCCGAGGCAAGTGTTCGTATCTATTATGACCTTAACGATTAGGTGCCCACGACCCCTTCTCTCTTGGAAAGTCCTTTCCCAGCATGACGAAAAAACTATTTTTTTGTGCAAAAACTAGGTTCCTTATATCTGAATGTATAAATACACATATGAATCTACTTCCAGGAATATCTATACTTGTACTCTAAATTAAATCACAAGACATCATTGATTATAAGATTCCATTCCTAGATCTTCGGTTAGTCATTCGAGGTACCTTTTATTAGCTTTATTAGTTTTATTCTATATTGTATTCGATCAATTTTATCCCTACGAGATACCATACAATGATTTTAGAAGGAAGGGATATAATAAAATTCTTGATTGGATCTTTTCATGGGAACGATCTATTTTATTTGATTGATGGGATCAACAAACTAATTTTAATGAATTAAAAAAGAGAGTGGTTTTATTCGAAACGCCTCGTGATCTTCACCCAATTATGTGCTCAATATAATTACCGGGACAAGCGCTAGAGCTTGTTTCCAATACTCAGCAGCTTGATCGAACCAAGCCTCCGCAATTTCAGAATCACCCTGTAGAATGGCCTGTTCTCCCCGGTCGGAATAGGTGGTTCTTCCATTATGAACCGTACTTGAGAGTTTCCTACCTCATACGGCTCGGCAATCGATTCTTTTTACTTGCGCCCATTTAATATACCCTATGCTAACGGAATTAGTTTGTCAAAATTAACCTTTTCCCATTTTGGTGGGAGCCGAAGAGTTAAATTAATAAGTTTAAAACTCTAATTTTTTGAGCAATAACAAGTTTTGTCTTTCTTCCAACCTTCAGAAGAATGAAGCATAGATCGCCCCTATATCCTATAGATAGTGTTTATATAGTGTTAGAATTTTCTGAAAGGTAACTATCTCGGTTTCCATATATGAAATTATATAGATATAGAATCTTTGAAAAAGACTTTCCTCCATAAGATAAGAAAAAAGAACTTACTATCTTTGGGATCTGATGCTCCACCGCTGCTCAATACTTTAGTGGATCGACTCTATTACATAAGTTGATTCCTAACTTTTATCCCGTATTATGGCATAAGTAAGCAAAGCAGTTAGTAACTCTATCGACCCAATCGGTTTGTAATGATCTTTACGGTGCTTTCCTATATCAATTCAATCCTTTATCCATAGAGTATAGTAGATGGGGTATCATTTTTCCTATTTTGGTTCTCGTGAAGTCTCTTTATTTGCTACAGTGATAAAAATCGTTGCTTTAGACGATGCATATGTAGAAAGCCTATTTTTTTCTAGTCTTTACTAGTCGATTGGATCTTTTTTTCCTTCTTTCTATAGTGGAGATAGTCGCACGTAATGACAGATCACGGCCATATTATTAAAAGCTTGTGGTAAGAATGGGTTCGTTCTAGTTGCCCGGAAATAATATTCCGAAGCCTTTGTATGCTCTCCGTTGCTTGTGTGTATAAGGCCTATGTTATAGAGTATATAACTTCGATCATAGGGATCAATTTCTGGTCGCGTAGCTTCATAATAATTCTGTAAAGCTTCCGCATAATTTCCTTCGGATTGAGCCAACATCCGTTACGGTCGTTCATTCTATTCAAAGAATCTCCGTTCCAGAACCGTACGTGAGATTTTCATTTCATACGGCTCCTACCTTTGTGCATAGTACTAAAGGAAATAATCCATGGAATTAAAATTTCAATATTCTCATTATGAAACGACAGGGAGCGGGTATTTTACAAGAAATTTCTAGCCAGCCTTCCCGCAAGAGTTTTTTCGTAAACAACCAATCGTATTAGTGCTAGATGGAAATGGTAACTCCAGCAATTTCTTGTCCTCAACGCCCCCTATTACAGGAATTCGTCACTTCAAATATCTTTGATGGTTAACGGGTACCCAAAGTACGAACGAGATGGATGTTTGTTGTCCCAACCATTCTTGTTAGCCCCGATACCGATAAGGAAAAAGGGTAATTTATAACAAGTTTTTGTGTTGTTGATTCCTAGGGTAGTGATTCTGCCCCCATGCCGCATATTGGTACTAGTGGAGTGATGCCCCGCAATACGGAACCTATAGGTGTAACCTTTCGCTCAATACTAAAATCGACAATTTTGAAAGGGGGCCCCCAATTTTTCGAGGCTGCATACAATCGAGGATGACACGACAGAAGGAATTGTTCTATCTCCAAACTTCACTTCACCAAAAAAAAGCGTGAGTTTATTTCAAAAATTTGGTTCTTTCTATCCCGAACGTCCCTTTTCTTTCTCGTAATACTGAGGACGACTAGACTAAAAAAAAAAAAAAACAAGAAAAAAGAATCAAATCGCACCATCTCTGTAATAGGTAAATGCCTTTTTTTTCTCCGGAAGTTGTCGGAATTATTCGTAATAAGATATTGGCTACAATTGAAGAGGTCTTATCAATAAAATTTGCATTTATACGAGATATAGGCAAATTAAACAATCCATTCTCATGTGCTATAATTTTTTCATTACAGAGGGGGTAAATGATTCGCAAACTAAAGGAAGTGTACAGTACGAAAAACATAAAAACAGACTCATTCTAAAACAAGAGTGCTACCTTTTGTTTTCTTCAAATTGTCCCTTTTTGTTTGGATTGGACAAGGAGAGATAGGAAATATTGGAGGATTTCATTCCAATCGTGTATTACCAATGAAAAGGAAACTATTACCTAATTATCTAAGTTCTAACAAAGGGACTTATTTTATTGTGGATTCTGATAACTCGAGAAGTTTTGATTTGGTTATAATCCAAAGAGGAAAAAGAATGAAAAAGCATTAAAAAAAAAATAGAGTAGAGTAAGGTAAGCATCCATTTTGTTTTTTGTTTGCATAACATGGATACGCCATGCCATACAATGAAATAGAAAAATCCACTGGGATCGATTCATAAATTTGTACTAGACTATGGGGTAGTGATGAGAGAAGTTGTTGTGAGAAATAGAAATTTTATTTGAAAGGAATTATTCCTATGACCTTCATCCGTAGTACAACTGGAATAATATGAATGACTCGCTATTCACCGGTTTCTGGCAATACTAAGATTATGTAGGGAAAGAGGCGAGGGGGTTTCAAGGCCGTAGCTTGGAACTGCTATGTCGCTTTTGTTTAACGACGGGGTCGAACCCTCCTTTCCGTTTCTCTTAATTCACCAACGTTACTGAACACAATATATCAAACAAAATAACAATTGATACCATCATCCCAACAAGAGGACCGGACCTTTTTGATAGAAATTCTCTATTCCTAATACATTACTGTGGTACGTAAAATACAAATATCGGAAAAGAAAGAGCAAAAAAATCTTAACTTGCTGATCCATTTGTGATACGTGATGAGAAAAAATGCGGATCAAGGCCTTAGATCTTATTTATTTATTTCGGCGAAAAGAGACAAAATTCCTGAAACTTTCTTTGTTATTTTCGTTAGGTTCAAGTCTGACGGGAATAATATTCTACGACTAACAACTCATGTATTTTCAAATCGATCCATTTACTATCTATTATTTGATTTACTAATCCTTTATTGGAAAAAAAAATGGGGGGGGGAAGCAAAAGTCAAAGGTTTTGCAATTCCTCGGGGGGGGATAAAGCAATATAATTTGAATCAGAGCTTTCGATCTTTGTTTATCCTCGTAGTAAGAATCTCTCTGGGTTTACAACGATAACTTGGTATATCCACTATCCGACCATAAACTAAAATATGTCTATGGTTAACTAATTGCCTGGCGCCAGGAATGGTCGACGCATACCAATCGGAAAAGGATGTTATCCAAACGCATCTCAAGTACTTGTGGAGTAAAACCTGACCTGTTGACCCTTTGGCTTTTCCAGCGATATGCACATATCTAAGTAATTGTCGCTCTGTCAGCACCATAATGGAAAACGCAGTTCTGTTTGTCTGCTAGACGCATACGATACTGCGATCTTTTCCCAGAACGCAATTGGTTTTTAAGATCACTTCCGGGATCAGGTCTTTTATAGTTAGTCCTGGTAAAGCCACCAGACGGCCGTATTTTTGAAACGAGGTCATCCCCCCCCGGTAAACGAGACATAAAGACTCCTTTTTATTTTATGATTTTATTGAAATTTCTTTTTTCAGAATAAAAAATGAAAACGAACTATTAAATTAGACTGAATAAGGGATAACAAAGCAAAGCTAATGTCGAGATACTACAAAGTAGTAGATAACATAAATTGTATCAATATCCGGATTTTTTGTATTATAGGAAGTTGCAGATTCCGTTTATGATTTGTTCGGTTAGAGAGAGATCTAATTGTTCCAATACATTTTTTGGTCATGGTTGCAAGTTACCACGACATAACATATGGGAAAAGGAGGAGAGAGATTATCAATCACGGAACATGATAGAGGATAAAAGCGGCTATCGGAGTCGAACCGATGACCATCGCATTACAAAGCGATGCTCTAACCTCTGAGCTAAGCGGGCTCACATAAATAACAGAAAATAGTGATAGGAAATTGAGGAAACTACCGGAATTTAGCTATTAGCTGATTATATATTAGCTATTGTTTAATATAAACTCTGAACTATAACTATATAAACTATATACTATAACTAAACTATATACTATAACTAAACTATATACTATAACTAAACTATATACTATAACTAAACTATATACTATAACTACTATAATAGAATTCTGAATATTCTCTCTGACTATTATAACTATATCTACTATAATCTACAAACTGATTGTATTATGCATTAATTAATTTATTTAATTTATATTATAATTATATATAATTAATTTATATTAATTATAATAGAATGAATATAAATTGGTTAAATTGGAATTTGATTAGAAAAAATCTATGATTTCTTAATAAATAAGTATGTCTTTAAGCAGGTATAGAAACTTATAGGAAATGTATTATAGGAAACATTCATTTCATATCTAGAAGTAATTATATTATGTAATTATAAATGATATAGCGAATCGGTCCTAAGATAAAAAAAAAGATAAGGATAAAGTACAATCTAAATGAAAATGAGACATTCCCATGTCTGGTTTGATTCGGAAAAGGAGGAGATAGGACAAAAAAAAGAAGAAATGAATATCGACCGTTCCACTATTCCAAATCGCACTGTAAAAATGAAAGGGAGGAGAAACATACTATGGGGATATATCTATCCATATTGAATGCGGATACATCAATGATAGAATCATTCTGATTGAAACAAGGTTATTCAATTAAATGAACTCGATGAGGATAGCCAAAAAAAAATCAAAACAGCAGCATTACATTGTTCAATTATATAAATCATTATCTACCCGAATCAACGGGCCAAACAAACAAAATAAATGAAACAATGATAGTTGGAATTCCAACTAGATCTTGTATCAAAGGGGATATGGCGAAATCGGTAGACGCTACGGACTTGATTGGATTGAGCCTAGTAGGAAACTGCTAAGTGGTAACTTCCAAATTCAGAGAAACCCTGGAATTAAAAATGGGCAATCCTGAGCCAAATCCTTATTTTGAGAAAACAAAGGTTTTAAAAACTAGAATTTAAAAGGATAGGTGCAGAGACTCAATGGAAGCTGTTCTAACGAATGGAGTTGACTACGTTTGTTGGTAGCTGGAATCCGTCTATCAAAATTACAGAAAAAGATGGTCCTATATACCTAATAGTATGTATACATACTGCCATATCAAACGATTAATCATGACCCGAATTATATTATTATAATTATATATAATTATAATATGAAAAATTATAATATGAAAAATCAGAGTATATGAATCCATTTCAATGGAAGTTGAAGGAAGAATCGAATATTCAATTATGAAATCATTATCGAGTTTGATAGATCTTTTGAAAAACGGATTAATCGGACGAGAAAAAGAAGAGTCCCCTTCAAACCTGTCAATAACCGACAACAATGAATATAGTAAGAGGAAAATCCGTCTCGAACTTTAAGAATCGTTGAGGGGTTTTCAAGTCCCTCTATCCCCAATAAAAGCCGATTTTACTCCTAAGTATTTATCCTCTTCTTTTTTTCATCAGTGGGTCAGTTCAACAAAAATTCACTATCGTTCTAATTCACTCTTACTCTTTCACAAACGGATCCGAACTAAAATCCTTGGATATTATACCATTTGGATAGAACCTGTACAAATGAACATATATGGGCAAAGAATCTCTATTATTGAATCATTCACAGTCCATATCATTATCCTTACACTTACTTGTCAAAGGTTTTTATACTTTTAGTCCCTTATAACATAGACACAGTACTCCACTAGGATGATGCACGGGAAATGGTCGGGATGCTAAGTGGTAGAGCAGAGACTGGGAAAAATACTCGTGTCACCAGTCAAAATCTCGGTTCCTGACACTAAATAATGTATCGGTAATATTCATACAAATTATCGAGAAGAGCGGGCGGTAATAGTCTAGCGCATGATACGATTTACTTCATCTATGTTTACATATTTACCATCTAGTGTATAATAATATATACATCCTTTGGGGGATTGGTAAAAAAATAGATGTATGGATGGTTATGGTAAAGAACAAAAAGTGAGGATTAGGCTCCCGTCTCTTTTTTCTTTCTTGTTTCTTATACTGTGCTTTATTCATTCCAAAAGAATATTAAGTCTCATCTTATCTGTCACAAATAAAAATAAATAAGTTAAAAAAAAAAACTTAAAAGTCGAGAGGCAGTTAAGATAGCAATAGACAGAATGCACTTCAGACACAGTACAAATAGAATACAATCCCTTTTCCATTTTTCATTTCATATTTGCATGTATTCCAGTGCTTCAATCTTGCTCGTTTCCGGTACTTCCGGGGTCAATCTACATCTAATACGTTATGTGCGCACCCCCGGTACACCAAGATTCATAGTGCAGAACTCTTTTGATTCATCCCATTGTCTTCTTGTCATACGAAATGGCGATGATTATTCCATTTTGGAATATAAATGAAGTTTTTTTTAGGTTATCCATTATACGAAATTAAAGCCGGTTACGTTTCATCTAGAACGGAACGTAAAAATATTCCGTCACTGAAAGAAATTGAATCGTTTCATAGTGTATAAGAAATTAGATAGTTTCTATCATTTAATGAGCATCTTGTCTTTATAGAAATGGGGGTAATATAGTCCTTACGTAGGGGGCCAACCTATCAACTTTTCGCATCAAAATACGTTTAAGGCGGGATGCATTAATCAGAAGAGATTCCCAACCTATCATAAGTTCGAGTTCTGAAACTCAGCACTTCTCCAATCCAGAAAAAAAGACGGGGATTCTAGATGATCCTTGGGGCAAATACTTTGTAGCAGACCTCTTCGGTTTAGCTTACCCATACGTATTCTCGTAAGATGATACACACGGCTAAAAATCCGCCTGGTGCTAATCAAGGGCACACTGGGAGCGTAAATAATGTAACATATACCTATGAACATGACAGCAAAGGGAAGCCCAATCCGTTTTATTGGTAAAGGTTCTTTCTCGGCAATAAAGGGCCCAAAGATATATGAATAAATCATGGGTTGAACTAACAATAGATAAAGATCTGCGGCATCTTGCTTGAGCTCTCCCACTTTGTATTGTATGAGTATTTCAATTTACAATGAAATTTTTAAAGATTGACCCTTTCGTCTTATTCTGCACAAAAGAACCTTACTTGCTGATTCACTAATTCATGGGGAGATACTGAAACTTTGGATTTGAAAAATGTTTCAGAGGTATCTCTGAAGTAGATGGTGAGTGATAGAGCAATTCTTGATCATAATGTCCAGTATGAGTACTGCGTCGAACACAAAACTTGTGATTGTAGATAAAAACAGCGATTTCCTGTTGAGACCACAGTCTACTTCAAAATTTACTCGAGATATTTTCTTAGAAGTTTCGGGATAGCATCTATAAGCCTTGTTTAGGGGGGCAGCCCGGCAAATAGACATCGACAGGAATTAGTTATCGACTCCACGAAAGTACTATAAGAATAGACTCAGTACTACATCCCTCTGTAATAGTACAAGCTCTCAATTTGAAGGGACCAACAAATTGGAACATTGTTATTGGGTTACAGGCTTGCTCATATAATCTTACGAAGAAGGAGCAGATTGTCATTGTACTGTGCCAGGCTGGGGTTAAAATAGGGATGCTGTCTAGGACTCGATTCTTGGTACCAACCATAACGATCAAAGTCGAATCGCGCGAGCCTATTAATGAAGCAAATTCTAGGAAAAACAAATGGTACCGTATAGGAGCGGCCATTAAACTGGAAGTCTCTGACCAATCGAAAGACACTCAAATGTAGTTTGCAAATAATCTGAATTGGTTAATGTTTTGTCAAACTAAGGGAAACTCAATCAAATTCATAACTGTCTCCATGTAATCTTTTCCTTCATTTTATTTTGATTGTCTGAATATTCAGTTAAGACCATTCCAATGCTCCTTTTCGCCATGCATAAACTGAACAAAAATTGGGATAAGCACAAAAATTAAAGCTTTCGATAATACAGATACACCCAATACATCGAAAATCATTGCCCATGGATAAAGAAGACCAGTTTCAACATCAAACAAACAACAAAAACTAGAGCACCCTGTAATAGCGATTCGAAATTGTAACCAAGCATCCCCAATGGGTTCTATACCCGATTCATACTAGAGAGCTTCTCTGGTCCTTCACTAACCGGGGCTAAAACTCCGGAAATTACAAATGCCAAGAAGGAATAACGCGTGACTTATTAGAATGCACAGAAAATTAATATCGTGAAGCAGAAAAACATAATGAGCCTATATGTGGAATATGCTGAATTATCGATTCGAATCGGAATTGTCAATCATCCAGAACTTCTTATCTCTAGGCGAAACAAGAATTGATTTGATCAAATAAACTGCATAGTTTAGGTTTGTTTGCTGTGGGGCATGTTTGTTAAAGATTATAAATGGATCCCACTTCGTTTTGATTTCGATTCTATTAGATATTGGTGTAGACATAGGATGCTATACACAAACAAAACTCTCTCACTTTGTATTGGTTCTATATCCTCTCGGAAAAAGGTAATAAAATACAAAATATCCTAGCCTAAAACTTTTCTTGCATAGAAAATCTAAATAAACATCATACCCATAATATAGTAAAGTAAAGAGCCTATAAATGAAATACTAGGAATACTATATCATTAGAATACTATGTGATTTTTATCCAATCAAACATAATGAGATAATAATAATTCATTTCCATTTTTTTAAAACTAACTTTTTCAATAAGTCATTAGGGGGTAAAAGTCTAGGGATTTCTAGCATACACTTACCTATTATTCGAAGTATTCCTTTTCATAAAATTAGGGTATGATCATTGCTTTCTATTGATTGATACCGAATATGAATACATAATCTAATGCATCGAATGATTTTTTATCTTTTTCTTGTCCTAGATTTCATGATTCTATTTTCTTAATTGATTCATCGGTGGAATTGAGACCCAGGTGACATATCACAACTTATATCTTTCTATACAATAAAATTGGAAACTTGGAAACGTACTATCCCACCTCATCAGAAAGAAATAAGGGGGAAGAACTGCGAGTTATTTCATTAGAGTTAGAAGAAAGATTCATTCTATTTAGGACCCCCTCTCTAGTATAAACAAAGATTACGATTTGGAATGAACCAAAATACTCTGTTGGTTTGTACGGCAATAAGCTTAATAACTTAATATATAATGGTAAGACCAAGCAATGGGTTAGATTTCGTCAAGAAACGGTTGTACAGCAAACCATACTAGACAATGAAAACATAGCAAAGAGTGGAGTAGTATAATCGACGGAATATAAATGATTACATAACAGGTCAAATAGGAAAGAATCACACATTATCGAATGATCGACGACCAAATCAAATCCACAAACCACTCAACTCATAGAATATAGAAGAAGAAAACGTTAATCTATTAGATTAGGACCAATTTCGTTATCTCTCCCCATTCTCTCTGAATCAACTCAATAAGGTGTCTTGTTCTGCCAAAAAAACGATTAGTGATTAGTTAGGGGGATTCTCCAAATACAAGACAAGACCCAAGACCAAGAAAAGAATAGGTCCTAGACCCAGTGGACTTAGGATTAGACTGTGGTCCATAGAAATGAAAAACTATTACTAAGTACTAAAATAGAATATATTAGGATTAGGGCTATCGGACTCGAACCGTACCTTTCGGTTAAAAACAGAGCAAATGAGTATTATCGCAATGATCAATGTTTCAAGACCCAACATGCATTTGTTGCATGGGCTCTGCATCAACTGTTGTAAGAGCAGTTAGTCCCATATTTGCTTAGAGGAAGATAATGAGATGGTTCCATGTGCTCTGATTTATTATTTGTATTCTGATCTAGGAGCAATACAAAAGTGTTTCAAGAAGAGGTTATCTTGACTTAGGTCTGCCCGGGACTAGATAAACCTAAGTTAAATGGAATCTCTATCGCTCCGCTGCAACAGTCGAATATGAGACTTCATACACCTTAAAGTTCATAGGACGAAAAGAGGTTATTTGAGGCCCTTATACTCAGTTATGCATAGATGAATGGGCTTGGTATTTACCTTATCAACTATCAAATCAATGGCGGTTCTATTGATTTGGAAACGAATTCGCGCTGAATCGGACCGAACAAAATATGTGTCAGGCTATTGTTCTCTTGTTCCCTCGAAACCTATGAGTAAGACATTGATTTCTCAATTACGAATCATTATGTTCGTTGCATAATAGGCTCCTTTGAAAAGCATTGGCGCGCGTGGGTAAACGAGGTGCTTACAAACTGAGGTATAGCCTGTCATAGACATCTTAACATTAAGATACTTTCTTGTCAAGAGGCTTTCCATAAATCCCAATCATAGCTCTTGATATATTATGTATTTACGCTTAACAGAAAAGATTAGTATTGTTAGAAATCCTATTCCCCTATAATCCACGAAGTATGGGTTATTTTTGTGGTGATAAATGACCTACTTAACTCAGTGGTTAGAGTATGGCTTTCATCGGCGGGAAGTCCTTGTTCAAAATCCATAGTAGTAGAATTATTAGATACCGGAGTCGATGAAATGATATCTAATAAGTTTTTCTACCCATCTTCTTTTTTGTTTATCAGATAGGACTGATTTGTGTTCAATGGCAGAATCAAACAGTGGTGTATATACAGAACTTTTTAAAAACGGGCTTTTATGATTTTGAGGTATTGACTTGACTAGTAGGCGGAAAATAACATGACAGCCTCTACTCGTGTCCTAGCTCGTCTGAGAGTAGATTCGCTTCAATTGCGGCTCGTACCCTCAGCTCTACTCAAGGTAGCTTCGCTATTTCAAGAGCTTGTTGAGCTTCTTGCGGATCAATGTCAGTAATATTTCCGATCATTTCCTAAATGGTGATCTCATTATTACCTATTCTAGCGAAAACCACCCATACAGAGCACGTAAACAATGGTCGTGTTGAGGCGTATTCTCAAAATACCTAGATTACAGCCGTGGCATAGGGCGTGGTTTGGTAATACGCCCAATTTGGCCACTATTAGTAGATAAAATATTTCTTTCACTTCTGAGTCCCAAATAATTCGATTAGGAGTCAGTACACAAAGATTTAAGGTCATTTCTCAATTTGCTCTCCTCTTCTAAGTTCATAGCTTTCGCGTAGCTTCATCGATGGTACCACTAAACTAAAAGGCCTGCCGGGGAAGACTGTCAGCTCTCGGGAAAGGATCAGTTGAAAACCCCCTAATTGTTTCTGCAAGAACCAACATATTTTCGGAGAACCGCAATACTTTCGCCACGAAGAAGGGTTGTGATAAGAACGCTCGATTTTCGTGCTCTTGCTACAGTTAAACGATCTTCTTCGGATAATTCGTCCAACCCAAGAATAGCTTATAAGGTCCTGAAGTTCTTTGTAACGTTGGAAGTTGTGCTTAACTCTTTGCGCATTTTCATATGTTCCTCGCCAACGATCGAGGTTGAACATAGTTGCGTTGCAATCTAAAGGATCCACAGGCTGGATAAATTACCTGTGGCAGGCTTGAATCATCTTGATAATACTGTGTAGCATCTAAATGTGCAAATGTCGTGGCAGGAGCAGGGTCGGTCAAATCGTCCGCGGGTACATAAACGGCTTGGATCGAAGTTATAGATCCCTCTTTGGTAGAAGTAATTCTTTCTTGCAAAAGACCCATTTCGTACTAAGGGTAGGTTGATAACCCACTGCAGAAGGCATTATCCCCAATAAGGCGGATACTTTAGATCCTGCTTGGGACGAAACGAAAGATATTGTCGATGAATAGAAGTACGTCTTGTTCATTAACATCCCGGAAATATGCCGACATAGTTAGGGCAGTCAAACCAACTCTCATACGAGCTCCGGCGGTTCATCATTTGACCATAAGGACTGAGAGCGACTTTTGATTCTGCAATATTTTTTTCATTAATTACTCCGGATTCTTTCATTTCCATGTAAAGATCATTTCCTTCACGAGTACGTTCGCCTACTCCGCCAAATCAGATACGCCTCCAGGAGCTTTGGCCAATGTTGTTGATCAATCCTGATGAGTACTGTTTTACCTACTCCAGCTCCTCCAAATAGTCCGATTTTCCTCCACGGCGATAAGGAGCTAAAAGATCCACTACTTTAATTCTGTTTCAAAGATTGATATTTCGTCTCTAACTGTATAAAGGCAGGTGCAGGTCTATGAAGACGGAGATGTTGTGTGAGGTTACCGACCTAAATTATCAACAGGCCCCCACGAACGTTGAAAATTCGTCCGAGGGTAGCTCCACCGACTGGAACGCTTAGAGGAGCTTCCGTGTCAATCACTTCCATTCCTCTCATCAGTTCCATCGTAGCACTCAAGATAAGCTCTAACTCGCAATTATTTCCTAAATTGTTGTACATCACAAGTCACATTAATTTGCTGACCGATAGTATCTCGACCCTTAACTACCAAAGCGTTATAAATATTAGGCATCTTGCCCGGAGGAAAAACAACATCCAGTACTGGGCCAATTAAGTTGAGCGATACGCCCTAGGTTTTGTTCTTCAAGTGTGGAAACCGCAGGACTAGAAGGGGTAGGATTGATTCTCATAATTATAATTAAAGTAAAGTATGTCGAAAGTTTTGTGAATGTGCCATGCCCAGTCGAAAATAACGTCCGATAGCAAGTTGATCGGTTAATTCAATAGAACTAAAATGGGAGTTAGCATTGATTTAGTTGGTACCACCAACCGAATACGATTCAATCGTTTACTCATCAAGAGTAAATTTTCAAGTCAGCCAATCCTTCTTTTTTCAAAAGAAATATTAAGTACATGAAATCACGAGTAAGTCTCTTTCATTTCTCTATCATTATAGAAAAACCATCCGTATTAGATTCTATTATCTATAGAATTCGAACCCGAACTCCATTTATGATTCATTATTTCGATCTAATTGGCCATTGTTCTTTTTTTTTTGAATAGATATTGGATTTCCGCTATATATTCTTTATACCCTTTTAGGATGAATTATTGCCTATTTCACATCTAGGATTTACATATACACATAATCACTGTCAGAGGGAATTTTTTTAGTATTTAGATTCAAAATAAAGAAGGAGATCCATTTGATTTTATTGTAAACTTGCAAAACAAACATTGGGTTGGGTTGCGCATATATATCAAAGAGTATACAATAATGATGTATTTGATGAATCAAATACATGGTCTAATAATGAACCATTTCATTTTAACATAACATTGAAATTAGTTGATAATATTAGTTTAATATTTTTTTCTCTTTTTTTTTGAAAAATTTTTGTCAAGGTTTCATTCACGCATAATCTATATCGAGTAGACCTTGTCGTTGTGAGAATTCTTAATCATGAGTTTTAGGGAGGGACTTATGTCACCACAAACAGAGACTAAAGCAAGTGTTGGATTTAAAGCTGGTGTTAAAGATTACAAATGACTTATTATACTCCTGACTACGAAGTCAAAGATACTGATATCTGGCAGCATACGAGAACTCTCAACTGGAGAGTTCCGCCCGAGAAGCAGGGGCTGCGGTAGCTGCCGAATTTCTACTGGTACATGGACAACTGTGTGGATGATGGACTTACCAGTCTTGATCGTTCAAAAGGGCGTGCTACCACATCGAGGCCGTTGTGGGGAGGAAAATCAATATATTGCTTATGTAGCTTATCCTTAGACCTTTTTGAAGAAGGTTCTGTACTAACATTTTATTCCATGTTGGGTAATGTATTTGGTTTCAAAGCCTTACGAGCTCTACGTCTGGAGGATCTGCGAAATTTTTTTTCCCCCCCCACAAAAAACTTCTTATTCCAAAACCTTCACAGGGCCAGCCTCACGGCATTCAGTTGAAAGAGATAAGTTGAACAAGTATGGTCGTCCACTATGGATTAATTAAAAAAATGGGGATTATCTGCAAAAAACTACGGTAGAGCCCGGTTGATGAATGTCTACGTGGTGGACTTGATTTTACCAAAGATGATGAAAACGTGAACTCACAGACATTTATGCGTTGGAGAGATCGTTTCTTTTTGCGCCGAAGCAATTTTTAAAGCGCAGGCCCGAAACAGGTGTGAAATCAAAGGACATTATGAAGCTTACTGCGGGTCCATTGTGAAGAAGAAATGATGAAAAGGCCAATGCTGCCAAGAATTAGGAGTTCCTATCGTAAGCGAGACTACTAAAGGGTGGATCACTGCAAATACTAGCTTGGCTCATTATTGCCGTGACAACGGCCTACTATTCACATCCATCGCGCAATGCATGCAGTATGATAGACAGAAAAATCATGGTAGCATTTCGTGTACTAGCTAAAGCATTACGTATGTCTGGTGGAGATCATAGTCACAGGCCGGTACCATAGTAGGTAAACTGGAAGGGGAACGTGGAGATGACTTTAGGTTTCGTTGATTTATTACGTGATGATTATATCGAAAAAGACCGAAAAAGTCGCGGTATTTTCTTCACTCAAGATTGGGTCTCTATGCCAGGTGTTCTGCCCGTGGCTTCAGGGGGTATTCATGTTTGGCATATGCCTGCTCTGACCGAAATCTTTGGGATGATTCCGTACTACAGTTTGGCGGAGGAACTTTAGGACAACCTTGGGGAAATGCACCTGGTGCAGTAGCTAATAGGGTGGCTTTAGAGGCGTGTGTACAAGCTCGTAATGAGGGACGTGATCTTGCTCGTGAAGGTAATGAAATTATCCGTGAAGCTAGCCAAATGGGCCCTGAACTAGCCGCTGCTTGTGAAGTATGGAAAGAGATCAAATTCGAATTCGAACCAGTAGATAAGCTAGATAAAGAGAAAAAGTAAGTGTGCATAATTCGAATTCCTAGTTTGTTCCCTAATTGAGTGCAATTAAAGTCGGCCCACTTTTCCTAAAAAAAAGATTGGGCCGATTGCCGAATAAAAAAAAAAGAATGGCATTCTATACTATGTATTTGCATGTATCTTTTATATGTACAGATGTACAGATCTTACTTATATATACAAGATAAGATCGGAAGACTAAACAACTCAATACTTCTATGTTTGTGTTGGATCCATAGGATTGATTAATTATGGATCCTTGGGATTGGTGGACTTTTTTATATCTCCTAGTTTCAGGCCATAGATCAAGCCAAGGAAAGGCTCCTTTACCCATCCATATATATGTCTTTTTCGTTCCATGTTAAAATAGAAATTAAGTATTGATTATACGAAACAAATTCTTTATTCTTTATTTATAGCAAATAAACAACTATCTCTATTTTCGATGAGAATTTGTACATCACATGGAGAAGCGTGTCTTTCTATTTTAAAATTGAGAAAAAGATTCTATCAATATATATTGAAGTGATACCTCGGCTTCCCACAAAAGAGAATCATTTTACTTTCACTATTGATTCTTATCAGAATTAAGCATACGAATCTACCCTAATCATAGGATTGTTAATTATAACGAGTCAGTATTGGAAAGAACGAGTAAGTAGTGAAAGAAAATGATACCATCGAATGTAGTATTCATCAAATAGGGGGTAGAAAGACTCGATGGGAAAATGGGGTCCGTTCGAGGTTGTCTAAGAGAAGTTGAACATAGTGTGGGCTAAGTAAATCATGGATAGTCTTGATGGTATTGGAAATACCAGTAGAAGTGAACAACCTATTCTAAACGATACGAAGAAAAGATTCCTAGTTGGAATCTAGTGTAAGGATGTTTCATATGTTGAGTCTTTATTTGAAATCAGGATATTTGGAGTTTGATCTCTGATGACACTTTTTTAGTTAGGGATAGTAATGGTGACAGTTAATCTGTTATATTTTGATATTGAAATCAGATTTGTTGAGGTTGACAAGAAGTTCTTTTCTGAGTGAACTAGAAAAAATTTCAATGATTTCCATGAAGAAGTAGAATCAGATTTCCATGAAGAAGTAGAATCAGATTTCCATGAAGAAGTAGAATCAGATTTCCATGAAGAAGTAGAATCAGATTTCCATGAAGAAGTAGAATCAGATTTCCATGAAGAAGTAGAATCAGATTTCCATGAAGAAGTAGAATCAGATTTCCATGAAGAAGTAGAATCAGATTTCCATGAAGAAGTAGAATCAGATTTCCATGAAGAAGTAGAATCAGATTTCCATGAAGAAGTAGAATCAGATTTCCATGAAGAAGTAGAATCAGATTCCATGAAGAAGTAGAATCAGATTTCCATGAAGAAGTAGAATCAGATTTCCATGAAGAAGTAGAATCAGATTCCATGAAGAAGTAGAATCAGATTTCCATGAAGAAGTAGAATCAGATTTCCATGAAGAAGTAGAATCAGATTTCCATGAAGAAGTAGAATCAGATTCCATGAAGAAGTAGATCAGATTTCCATGAAGAAGTAGAATCAGATTCCATGAAGAAGTAGAATCAGATTTCCATGAAGAAGTAGAATCAGATTTCCATGAAGAAGTAGAATCGGATTTCCATGAAGAAGTAGAATCAGATTTCCATGAAGAAGTAGAATCAGATTTCCATGAAGAAGTAGAATCAGATTTCCATGAAGAAGTAGAATCAGATTTCCATGAAGAAGTAGAATCAGATTTCCATGAAGAAGTAGAATCAGATTTCCATGAAGAAGTAGAATCAGATTTCCATGAAGAAGTAGAATCAGATTTCCATGAAGAAGTAGAATCAGATTTCCATGAAGAAGTAGAATCAGATTTCCATGAAGAAGTAGAATCAGATTTCCATGAAGAAGTAGAATCAGATTCCATGAAGAAGTAGAATCAGATTTCCATGAAGAAGTAGAATCAGATTCCATGAAGAAGTAGAATCAGATTTCCATGAAGAAGTAGAATCAGATTTCCATGAAGAAGTAGAATCAGATTTCCATGAAGAAGTAGAATCAGATTTCCATGAAGAAGTAGAATCAGATTTCCATGAAGAAGTAGAATCAGATTTCCATGAAGAAGTAGAATCAGATTTCCATGAAGAAGTAGAATCAGATTTCCATGAAGAAGTAGAATCAGATTTCCATGAAGAAGTAGAATCAGATTTCCATGAAGAAGTAGAATCAGATTTCCATGAAGAAGTAGAATCAGATTTCCATGAAGAAGTAGAATCAGATTTCCATGAAGAAGTAGAATCAGATTTCCATGAAGAAGTAGAATCAGATTTCCATGAAGAAGTAGAATCAGATTTCCATGAAGAAGTAGAATCAGATTTCCATGAAGAAGTAGAATCAGATTTCCATGAAGAAGTAGAATCAGATTTCCATGAAGAAGTAGAATCAGATTTCCATGAAGAAGTAGAATCAGATTTCCATGAAGAAGTAGAATCAGATTCCATGAAGAAGTAGAATCAGATTTCCATGAAGAAGTAGAATCAGATTTCCATGAAGAAGTAGAATCAGATTTCCATGAAGAAGTAGAATCAGATTTCCATGAAGAAGTAGAATCAGATTTCCATGAAGAAGTAGAATCAGATTTCCATGAAGAAGTAGAATCAGATTTCCATGAAGAAGTAGAATCAGATTTCCATGAAGAAGTAGAATCAGATTTCCATGAAGAAGTAGAATCAGATTTCCATGAAGAAGTAGAATCAGATTTCCATGAAGAAGTAGAATCAGATTTCCATGAAGAAGTAGAATCAGATTTCCATGAAGAAGTAGAATCAGATTTCCATGAAGAAGTAGAATCAGATTTCCATGAAGAAGTAGAATCAGATTTCCATGAAGAAGTAGAATCAGATTTCCATGAAGAAGTAGAATCAGATTTCCATGAAGAAGTAGAATCAGATTTCCATGAAGAAGTAGAATCAGATTTCCATGAAGAAGTAGAATCAGATTTCCATGAAGAAGTAGAATCAGATTTCCATGAAGAAGTAGAATCAGATTTCCATGAAGAAGTAGAATCAGATTTCCATGAAGAAGTAGAATCAGATTTCCATGAAGAAGTAGAATCAGATTTCCATGAAGAAGTAGAATCAGATTTCCATGAAGAAGTAGAATCAGATTTCCATGAAGAAGTAGAATCAGATTTCCATGAAGAAGTAGAATCAGATTTCCATGAAGAAGTAGAATCAGATTTCCATGAAGAAGTAGAATCAGATTTCCATGAAGAAGTAGAATCAGATTTCCATGAAGAAGTAGAATCAGATTTCCATGAAGAAGTAGAATCAGTTTCTATCTAATCATTTTTATCTAATCCATAATAGAACAAAAATTATTTTGTTTTTTAGTTGATATTAATATATTAGAAATAAATAAAGTTCTGATATTTTTTATAATATATTATATTATATAATAATGGCTTGATATTACTTATAATAGATACTTGATATAATTATAAATGATAATCATAAGTAATAGATATATTCATAAGAAAGAATATCTTTCTAATAGATAGAAATATTAAAACAGATAGAACTATTAAATGATGCACCTATTCTATGACAGATTCCACTTACCCTCATTGTTGTTGCCTTTAGTGGGCCTAGTATTTCCGGCAATTGCAATGGTTTCCATTTCTTCATGTCCAAAAAAAAATAAGATTGTCTAGACCACTGGGACCGAATCTTATCAATTTATTCAACACTGGAGTAAAGACGATATTTATCTCGTTGTAATATGGATGATATGTGGCGCTTTCCGACACACACAAATGGAAAGAAGTTATGCGGAATATGATAGATGCATAAATGCATGTATTGTGAATATAGAGGTGCAAATGATTAGTGAATATTTTAAATAGAAAGTCAATGTATCTAACAATTATCTAATGTTCACATCAGAATAGTGCAGTGATGAAAGTTACTTCGGGATCAAGAAAGGTAAAGTAAAATTTATTTGGGTGATTCGCTCAATCCAATTCGAATGCAATGATCTGTATAGTATGAAATTGGCGATCAGAACATATGATAGAAAATAAACGGTGGTCTCGAAAAACGATAATTTTTGCTGGGCCTGACCTTGTTTTAGTTCACTAGGATTCCTTAGTGGTTGGAACTTCAGTTATCTTGGTAGGAATTATATCCGTAATTTCCATCTCAGCAAATCATTTTTTTTCCACAAGGGATCGTGAGTCTTTCGGACGGGAATCGAGGGTTATCGACATCGGGTCAGCTCGTATGTTGTGTGTGTGCACAATTTCGTGGAATGTAGGTAGCGGTTCTGACCGATTCGATGAGGAAAGAGAAGGAATAGTGTGTATTTTTCGCTGGGGATTTCTGGATCAAGATCTGTCCGCATCTTCCTGGGTTCGTCTTTAGAGAGATATCAATCAATCACCCGAATAGAGGTTAAAGAGGTCTTATCCTCGTCGGGTCCTTAGATGGGATATCAGAGGCCGAATTTCGGATTCAGCCATTCCTCTGAAGTTCCTCGTACATTGATGAGAATTTGACTCCACGAGAAATTGAAACAAAAAGCTGCGAATGGCCTATTCTTGCGCCGTACCAATTGAAGTATTGTGGAAACGAATGACAGTGAAGAAGAAAATGAAGAATCAATATTTTTCAAGATGGGGGGAAGGAACTTGAAAACCTTATCCGAACAGTAGTCGTAAACAGAATTTCTCTTTTAGGCCCCAGATTTTGATTGATACCCTTTTATGGTTAGACGGTGAAACATTTCGAAAGAATAATTGATCCAGGGGAGTTTTTTCGTCTCGAAACTCGATTCGTTCTTCAAGTGGGGTTTCGGAGTATTCATCGAAAGGAACAAATGAAATAAAATGCCGTTAAAATTTGCCCAATTGAGATATCCGGAACTAATATTATTCTTTTTTCTATTTTCTCCGACAAAGGACTCTTTTCTATGGCTATATTCCTTCTAAATTAAAAATAAAAAAATAAAAATTATGACACATAAAGGAAAAGGGACTAGGACCCATAGGTCAATACCTTGTTTATACAACTCGTGCTTCACAAGAAATATCAGATCAGATAGAGTCAACGAATGAAGCAGGTTCATTAACAATTCAATTCACAGAAAACAAAATGAAAAAAAAAAAAGAAAGCATTGGCCTCCCTCCCATATCTCGCATCGATAGTATTTTTGCCTAGGTGGGTCTCTTTACATTTAATAATGTCTGGAACTTGGGTTACTAATTGGTGGAATTACCAGGCAATCCGAAAATTTTTGAATCATATTCAAGAGAAAAAACGTTCTGGAACGATTTCATAGAATTAGAAGGAACTATTCCATATTGGCGAAATGATAAAGGAGTACCCGGAACGGCATATACAAAAACTTCATATAGGAATACACAAGGAAAAACTACAAATTAGTTCAAGCAAACAAGGAATATGATTCCATATCTTTGCATTCTCGACAAAATATACTCTGTTGCGCTATTCTAAGTGGTTCTTTTATTCTGAGTAATGAAGAACTCGTCATTCTTAAAAAAAAATTCTTGGGTTAAGGAATTCCTCTAAACTTAAGTGACACAATTAAAAGCTGTTTTCATTTTGTAGTTATGATTGATGGATCGGATTTCACTCGACCCATGGTTGGGAACTAATGATCGGTTCGGTCTACAACCGGATTTTGGATTGGATCATAACCGATCACAATTATATCTGGCGTGTTTCCACTGTTCCAGTTATTCTCGATACATTGTGACAAATATGGATCTTCCTTTTTTCAATCGTGTATTCTCCTTCGCTTGTAGTAATTTATCATTAAATGAATGATAAAGAAACTCATTGATCTATTCTATCAATCAAATCAGGGAATCTTTCTTCGTGTATAAAGAAAGTATTTTCAATTTTACTTAATCTTTTACTTTTATCTGTTCAAGGGATTTCGTCCTTATATTCAGTACAATTATTCCAGTACAATGACAGGACTCGTGTTATAGGGAACTATACTAGCTAGCTATCTTCAATTTATGTAGAAACTTCCGGGATCAATGATTGGACAGCAAAATAAAAATACTTTTGCTTGGGTAAAGGAAGAGATGACGATCCATTTATGTAGCGATCATGATATAGTAATAACTCGGCAACTATTTCACATGCATAGATTCCCATTTTTTGCGCAGCAGGGTATGGAAAACCCGCGCAGAAGCAACCGGGACGAATTGTATGTTCCAATTGCCATTAGTAATAAACCCGTGGATATGAAGTTCCGCAAGATGTGCTTCATGATACTGTATTGAAGCAGTTGTTCGAAACTTATGATAGCAACTGAAACAAGTCTCTTGCTATGGTAAAAGGGGACTTTGAATGTGGTGGGATGTCTCATTTACCGACGGATTCGAATTAGCACCCCTTGATCGTATTCTCCTGAGTTGAAAGAAAAAGATAGGAATCTGTCGTTAGAGTTATCGTTCCACAATAAAGAAATACTATTGTGAAGGTCATGTTCCCGGCAGAAATATAGTAAATCGTCTTTCCTTCTTTTCCCCCGCTTTTCCAATAATAGCTTGTTTCACAGCAGGAATTGATGCATTTTATAGTTTCGGGTTATTTCTTCACCTTTGATGGACATTTGCGCGTTCATTTTCAAGATTACCGTAGCACAAAAATAAGTTCGTCCTCATTCAACTCTCTATGGGAAGTGGTACCCAAGCATCAATAGAAAATTTACCTTTATCAACAATGAAATAAGGTCTTCTTTTTTTCAAAGGATATGTATAAAGTGATAATAATCTAACAAATGCTACGATACTTTTATACTAGCTTTTCTTTCGAAAAAAAGTACACTTACTTACCCTCGCGAAGTGACAATACTATTATTTCCTCTGCTTATATTGTATGATTTACTGTTGTTTTGGACAGTAGGACTTCATTTTGATCAGGAGTACTAGA